>JASDQU010368266.1:0-10529 GCA_032191745.1 Picea mariana
TATCCACACACATGCATAGCACACCTTCTTGACCTCCAAAGTCTTTCTTTATTCACAAATGAAAATATTACAATGATAAGTCTCTCTCCATAAAGCTCCAACTAAATGAGAATGGGAGAGCTCACTCTTATTTATACAACAAAGGGTGAAGAAACCAAGGAGAGGGGCGCATGGCCTCCTCAAGGAGGGCGCACCATGTGTTAGAACCCAAGCTTCCAAGTGTGGGATGAGGGCTGCCACCTCTCCCACACTCTAACCATGTGTCAAATCAAATGTTGAATCAAAGAGAGGGTGCCACTTCCTTGGCTTGTGGGCTGCCACCTCAAGAGGGCGCCACCTCTCCAAGAGGGGCGCACCTCTCTATGCACATGTGCTCAAATATTTAAGGATATGGGATCAATCACATATCAATCACCTTTATCTTGTCTCCCTTGACTCCCTTTTGAATTTTTCCATTAAGTTTTCTCCAAACTTGTCCCCCTTTATCTTTTTTATTTTTGACTTGGCTGATTTTTATTGAATTAAAATGCCTTTTTTGGGTTTTTGAGAGTAAAATCAATTTTGAGTGATGAAAATCACTAATTTTACTCAAGCAAGTGGGTAATTAGGTAACATGGGTGCTCTAGGTCCAAAAATGAGCATCCCCATGGCCTATTTGGTGCCCAAATACCTCTTTTTTAATGTATCTTTATTTTTTAATTAAAAATTGTCGAATTCTGACAAATTTTTAATTAACTGAAAAAAATAAAAAAATCCTAGGGGGGACTTAATACATTTACATAAGACTCTATGAGGATGTTTAGCATGGTAATATACATCAGACACTAGTCTTAGATCCATGCTCAAGCCTAACCATGAGAATATACTACGGCTCTAGAGGATTGAGTGAAAAAACTCATAAATTATAAATCGCCTGACAACGGCAAAATATAATTAGTAAGTGAAAAAACACTCCAGAGTATAACTCACACTTAGGGTTTAAGGTGGCTAAGACCTTTTACAACTTCATCATGCAAACACCTCTTATTACAATTTTTTATGGAAAATGTAGAGTAACAGGGTGGTCTCTTTGACCGGCTGAATTTCTGAACTCTGAATTTTGAACAATAATGTTCAATCTTTGGTGGCTCGCTGGAAATTCACCCTAGTGCAACTTGGTGGATAACATTACTTAAAAAGAACTTGTTATGAGAGGCCATAATAAAGGGTTTAATGTGAGAATTCTATTCCTCTTAATCTCCTTTGATGTCTTATTTCTGAATATGTTATCTTATGTTTATCATTTTTCCAGAGTTGTTGTAGGGTTAACACTTCATTATAGGACACCCTCATAGCCTAGTTCGAGTGTGGCATCTTTAAGATCCCCTCCAAGTTCATTTCTACATTATCTAATATCAATTTAAGGCTTATCTTGGCATGTGTAACAACTTCATTTGTCTCAACCATTCATAAACTTGCCCTCTTTAGTTTGATCTTTTGACTCCATTTTACCCAATATTGGATAGGCATTAGTCCCTTGTCCTCCACCCCATTTAATTTCAATGCTACAAAAATAATGTTTTGCTAAGCTATCACTTCACATCACATTGAGCTTCCTTTTCATAGCCTTAACAACCCTACTTAGGGATACCCCCCTTGTGTTGGAGAAGTGCCATTCTAAAGCGAGTGAAGGAGTTATTGAGGTGACAATGGGTAGCCCCTCTAAGTTGCCCATAGGCCAATACCAATATTGTGGACTTTAAACTGAAGGTGCTAGTTTGTGAGGTAATAGGAGAATGTCTTTTACGAGGACACTTGGATAACGAAGAACTGTGGAAGAGGGAGCATTGGGCTAACAACTTCTTGAAGAGTGGGTGATCTTGGAGGAGGGGCATTGAGCCTAAGGAGGATCATGCTTGGAGGGCATTTCATCTTAGGGGTTGGATAAACCTTGGTGTGGCACTTGTACATCCTTTTTTTGGTAGAGTGCTCCATGAGGCATTGCTTGGTTGGTTACTCGTATGGACATAAGTCCATGTTTTATGTAAGTCTCTCTCATCTAGTCATTATAAAGGGAGGAGAGAGTCCTTGTCATAACACACTTTCTTTGTACTCTTTATTCTATCTTTGTAATTGTCTTGGAGAATTCTTTTAGGGAACAAGAATCAGGGTTTGTGATGTAAACCCTAGGAGAAGACATGAAGAAGAAAGAGAGCAATTAGATGTTCTTGGAAAGAGGATTGCTTTTGTGAGATGCTAGAAATCGCTAGGGTTTGTGCTATGCAAGAAAATCGTAGAGGAGAACATAGCGTTAGAGGAGTTTATGGTTTTTCTTGTGGCTCTTGTTGTAGCACTAGGGTTTCAACCCTAGAGAAGAAATGAAGGAAAGAGCTAATGTCTTGGATGATATTGCCGCCTTGTTCTTATGTGATGTATGGAGGTTAGGGAAATATCACAAAGAGCCTAGCTTGATGAGTCTTGAGCTTGGTGTGATACCTTGCTTGGAAGAATTGTTTATTACACTCTTGATGTTTCATGGAGGTCTTGGTGCTTGTGTTGATGCAAGAGTTGAAGACCTAGGGTTTGAGGACTCCAACCCTAGGATGGACATGTATACTTGGAGGCCAGTGCTAGACTTGCCTTGTAGATGTTTACTTGTGTGATGTGAGTTGCCCAGGGTGTATAAACCCTAAGGAAGACAATAGTGCTATTGTGGATAGCTTGTGTGATACAAGTTTGGTGAAAGGGCAGGAGGACTTGCTGGTGTTTATGGTAACTTGTTGAGGGTCCTTGGTGAAGTGACCAACTTTGGTTGTGAGTGATTCTTAGCTAGGAGGAGTTGGTGGCTAGGGTTTTCTTATGGTTTCCCTAGCTAGAGTTTGGAGAGTTTGACTTGTTCTAGTTTTGTGATAAAGCTGTGGTATGTACTTGTACTTCATATTTTATATATATATGAAGTGTTCTAGAAATCCAAATTTTGTCTACTTGCAGATTTGATTTTCAGCTTATGTTATTTTCATGATTTGGTAGATTCTCGCATTGGTCATGCATGTTGATTTGACATAACCTTGAGTTGAATTTGTTAAGTGGTTTAACACCATCTAGAAGATAAAGGCACACATTTACTACTATTATAATCTTTTGTAATAAGTATTTTCAGATTTTTTATATGCTTGGAAAATGTTCCCTAAGGGATGAAATTTGTGGTATTGAAGTACACTTGTTCGGTATTTTTTTTCATGGGCTTCCTGGTGAATTGGGTTGGACAGAAGTGAATATTTACATTTTAAATTATATTTCAGATTCATCCCTAAGGATGAAAGTTCACAGGAAACAATCATAGAAATCTCAAGGTTGAGGTGAAATTTTGGAATTTTCAATAAAAGCCAAATTTTTAGAACTTTCAACATAATGTAAGGGAAAGAGGGTACCCTTGCTTCACCCCAATGGTGCTCCCAATAAAATCTGACTCTCCCGATACTATGAAAATTCAACCAAGAACAAACTCATAGAAATGCATAATAGTTGTGATAAGAGTCTCTGAGATACCAATGTCCCTAAGGCTTTCGAACAAGGCCTCCCATGGGATAGAGTCAAACACCTCTCAAAACTCAATAAGTCAACAAATGACTTCGAAGATTGACATCTGGCCTCCTTAATGATGGTTTAGAGGGTGAGGATAAGACAATGCTTTGGGGGCTAGGTTGGAAACTTTCTTGTCCCTTGACTTTACAGAGGGTACCCTTGCTTCACCCCAAT
The DNA here is from genome assembly GCA_032191745.1 of Picea mariana. NCBI lineage: Eukaryota > Viridiplantae > Streptophyta > Pinopsida > Pinales > Pinaceae > Picea > Picea mariana. Next base: position 3,739 of record JASDQU010368266.1, read on the forward strand.
GGTGCTCCCAATAAAATCTGACTCCTTGTACTATGCGAAGTCAACTAAGAAAAAACTCATAGAGACGCATAATAGTTGTGATAAGAGTCTCTAAGATACCAATGTTCCTCAAAAGTCAACAAGTCAACAAATGACTTCAAAGATTGACATTTGGCCTCCTTAATGATGGTTTAGAGGGTGAGGATATGACAATGCTTTGGTGCTTAGATTGGAAACTTTCTTGTCCCTTGACTTGAAGATGTCTCCTCTCAAGTTTCCTTGGTAACCGAAGGTGAAGTGAAGTAGCATAGAGCTAAGAAAATGTGTGGCCTACCACGATCATTTTGTAATTGTTTGGGTATTGGGTGAATTGTATGTGGGACCATGTCGAAGTAAACCTTGAGCAAAGCAATATGGCTAAATAAGTCAACAATGTAATCTAGAAGAGAATTTATACTTCATTTGAAGAACTCGACTTAAAACCCCTCCTCATTTGTTTCTTTGTTGGTGTTCTCTCTCAAATTGCCTACCATATATTAGTATAGTAGAACATGTGACATGATGATGGTGGGGAGGTGACTAGAATCGGACATTGCCTAGGTACATTGTAAAGGGTGGTAATATGTGTGAACATGTATTGCTTGTCAAGATTGGTAGGGAGCTTGGAATAGTGGAGGTAGAGGGCTTGTTGGAATTTTTTGGGGGCGATGGCGAAGGGGCACACACAAGTCACATCTCCTTTGTGAGATGAAGAGGTTTCTTGCATTGAAGCAGGTAACAATAGGATTTCTGGAAATTTTGCTAGGAGCTCGGATCATGGAAGTAGGCGTGACCGAGTTGTCTATGATGTGCTTTGCAATCCTTCTCATACCCTTGGTTCATGAGTTTGGATATCAACTTTGAGGAATTGGAGTGTGAACTGGTGATATGGAGATAGGAACTAAGTTCCATTTCCCAAATAGCTAAAGAGAAATAAGTGCATTTGGAGGAGGCCAACTAAGGGACGAGAACTCGAAAAGGGTAGGGAGCGAGTAGTGGAATTAAGGGTCGCTTCCCAAATAGCTGAAGAGAGATGAGCATATTTGGAAGAGATCGTCTTAAGGGATGAGAATTGGGAAAGGGAAGGGAGCAACTAGTGAAGGCGAGAAGAGAAGCCTTTTGGGTGTCCACCATCGAATAAAATAGTTCTTCAAGGGGGCCATGAGGGGGTGGGTTAGGGACGGAGGATTGGCTTGGACGGAAAAGGAGAGGGCATAGTTAGCCAGATGGATTGGGATGATTGAAAATTGGCGGGTATAAGAGAGCAAACCATTGTTTTCCAAAACATAGTCAACCACACTAGCCACCCTGCTATGAGGGAAACATGCGAACTTGTTGGAATTTGGGAAGAAAAGAAGGCCATTCAGGAACAGTAACTCACTTGACTCACCAAGGTGCAAAAGGTGCCTATCATAGGTTGTGAGAGGTCCCAATGCATCATTTGATACCCTATGAAGATCTACTGAAGTTGGGTCTATCTCATGGAGACAAAGAGCATTCTCAAACCTGTTGTGAATTGGAATCTAACGGGCTTTGGTACGGGAATTGGAATCCCCTAGGAGGATGACAAGCCCCAAAGTGGAGTACTTAACAATATCGACATACAAGTCTTAGTATGGATCCCTGTCCGGGTCCTTATGGAGAGCAAATCTTCAGGAAGCTGGGGGGAATAACTATCTACAATGAAGATGTCTCGGGGATGTGGAGACATGCCACAAATCTAGACTCACATGAATCTAGTAAATTTGTTTGAACCAATCAAGATAAATTGGCTTCGAGAGAATCTCAAATGCAACAAGCAATGCTTCTTGAACCTCGAAAATTGGTGGAGCTCTGAGTGTCTTGTTTACTTATTGATAAGCAATGATACCTTGGATAGTCCGATATAGACCTAATAGGACTTATGTGGGTCTTTCTCAAGAAGAGGATATCTAGTCATCTGAGCGCATTGTAAAGGAAGCTTGGAGAGGAGTAGAAAGCTCCATTACATTATCAACACTCAAATGAAATCCTTGAGACATCTTCCTTGGATCGCTTGAGCTCTGTGACCTAGGATCTTGTGAGATCCTTGTCTAGGTAAATCCCATGGGGAAGGGAGAAAATCCTTTGCTTAGCTTGAAGGGCTCGCCTTCGATCTCTCGAAGACTTGAAGCAGAGGAATAGATTGGAGTTTGATCTATATCAAACCCTCTCTAGGCCAATATCTAGAAGGTCTAGGGTGTCTTGGAGAAAAAAATCTCCTTCTTGCATTGGGTCTAAGGAAGTTGGGGGTGATGGGAGCCCCATCAACTTCAGGTTCAACTCAGGAGCACACCTAGTGCGAACCTTTATGATATGAAAATTCAGCTCACCTAGAAACAAATGAAAGTAGAACAACAAAAAAAGGGAGCATCATTGAGTTATGAGGAGGGTTAGGTACATTGGAGTACACAAGTGGGAGAGTGGATGCAACACCTTTAAAAGAAAATCTAATCTATCATATATAAGATCTAGAAACTAAAGTCTATCATCCACTAGAGAGATACAAAGCTATGAACCACAAAGAAGAAAGTGTCCCTGTCAGGAGCTCGAGACCCTAGAATAATGTCTCTACTAAATATACCCATGGAGAGTGCTCAAGGTCTCTTAGTGGCATTGCTGACTAATGAAGAGGAGAAGATTCTAACATCTAAGTTTGTACTTGCAATAAGTGGATCTCTCCTACCATTCCACTTGGAAAGAACTTACAACGTGGATTTTTATGATTTCATCTCGAAGAAATCCTCTTTGTAATTTTCTCTTCTCCCTCACATTTAGCTATAAAAACACATTTGTTTCTTTTCCTTACCCCTTTTAACGATAAATCTTCTCAAAATTGTATTATTAGGGCAAAGATAAAAAATCTAAAAGGGCATCAAGATTCAAGTTAGAGGAAACTCAATCTTCTAAAGGGAAACGATTGCTACAAATTGAATGGCTTGCAAATGTTGACCCCAAAGAAGATTCTCTCTCAATTTGTGACAAAAGTCATAAAAGATAAAGAAAAATAACATTGTCAATTTAGAAAACATGCACTCCAAAATTTTCTTGACTTATGGAGAGCCTAGCTCTGATACCACTTGTTAAGGAGAAAATAGCAAAAAATCTAACCGTAATTGATATTTGTGGAATTATATTAGATATTTGTAATAAAATATTGAAACCTAACTCTATTATAGAAATAAATACAAATAGACCAAAATTTCAAGTGGGGGCACTTGTGGATCTATAGTTAGAATGCATAAGGAATCTAAGAGCAGGAGGAATACTTCTCTAAGGGAAGGCCTCAATGATATGAAGGTGATGATTGATTGGTTATAGAAAAGTGATGAAATAATCATATATATCATGAGGGGTTATACCCTTACATGGGCCACAAGCTATATTAAGCTATTGTTTACTTTAATAATCATCTTTATAGATCCCATAGTCGTATTTTTTGAGAAAAAAACAATATATTTTCTATTTCAAGTAGAAATCAAAATATACATAGACTGATCGGCTTTGATGGAGCACACCAAATCCCCATAAAGGCTATTTGACATATTTTTCCGCTATTAAATTTCAAACAAAAACAGAATATTCATTATGGCCTAGAGGGAGAGACCGATATTTCTTGCCCACTTTTCATATCGTAATACAAAAATACCACAAATATCATTTAAGCTTAGTTAAATTACTTCAAAAAATTAAGAGTTGAATTTCAACCCTTCTTCGGCTTGGACTTCTTTACAAACCAAGAGCCCTTCAGTTAGTATAATAGGCTTTGTTATCGCACAATCTTTACTTGCCTAAAGCCCTAAGTAAGTAGATACAAGATTGGCGTAACAGGGGGTGACCTATCACTGTCACCTTAATATGAAACCTCTTTTTATTTAGGAGTATATCAATGTACCCCAGGGGAGACGTCCCCAGTGACCTGAGGGTTTGAGAAGGTTAAGGCAAGAAAGTTCCCCCCTCTCAAAAGTCACACAAATTCAAGGGTTCTTTGTGTCTTATAGGATGAAGCAAAAGATAAATGAAGTGTATCAGCCCAGAACAAGACAACAAACTATAAAAAGGGCACTTTCCAAGTACCAAAATGATGTTAATGCTTCATAAGACAATGAACTCTTGAGAAATAGACTAGCTGATATAAAATTGCAGCAGTATAACAGTTTACAACAACAATGATAAATTTGTAACAGCCACAATAATTATGCTTTAAAATGCTTGAGAAAAGACTAGAAAAGATAGCTTTAACTAGGCAAATTGATATTAGATAGTCACAAACAAATTCAGCAATGTATAGCTAGCAATATATGTCACTTTTGAGGTTAATTTGCTGTTGTTAGATGGCTGTAGCAATCTTTTGCAACAAAAGCAAGTTAGTTAGTGACTTAGGATAATCTAAGGTTAGTAGGAGTTAGTGGATGTTCCAAAGAAGATAGTTTGAAAGTAGTTTGATCAATCAATCACTAGTAGTGAATGGACTAGTGCCTTCTAGGGTAATGGAGTCAATGATAGCAGCAACAACTCTTAGAGGGAAATATCAATGATAATACTTAGTCAAAGGAGATGGAGAAGATGAGAGAGGTGTTGGTAACCCAAGGCATCAAACATCCAAGTCCTAGATATAATTGCTAGAAAGTAACGAAACTTAGGCCCTAGCGATTTCTCTTTTCCTTAGACAATTTGAAATAAAATATGCAATAGGCAATGAGGTAGGGTTACTAGAGTGTTGCAATGTTAGGGCTCTAGTATCTACTTCTTGATAAGGTGCTCTTTGAGAAATTTAAACAAGTGGAAAATTATAGAGAAAAAGATAATAACTTATGTCTTTCTCCTAGGGTTTCAAGCAAGCAATTTTATAATCTTTTATATGAAACAAGTAAATTCACCATAAACATTCATTCACAATAAAGAAATGCAGATTTTCTACTTCACCAAGAATAATCTATCTCACACCCTAGTTGAAGATCCTCCACCATGAAAATAGCCAAGAAACACCAAGAATAGCCTCCTCCAAGAAGTGCACCTAGAATTTCAGCCAATAACCCTAAAGAGGGCGCAAATTTCAGACTACACCGCTTGTGTGATGAGTGATGATGAATAAAATGAGAGTTTTATCTCTTGTTTATACAATATAAATGACCTTTAATTACAATTATTTCATAAAAAGGCCGACATGGCCAAATTACATTTAAAATCTAGTTTTTACATAAAAGACAATAATTAAACCCTAATTTCATCTTCAAGGGTGACGTCATGCCCTTCTAGGGTTATGTTAGGCCCCTAGGGTGGAACGCTAGGCCTCAAAAGGCCCTAAATGTTTCCACACATGCCAAATAGCACCAAACAGCTCTCATAAATGCAAACCCTGATTGGATGACGTCTAGGGTCAAAATGGTGACGTCAGGGGCTCTCAAGGGTCAACGTCCTGGAGGAAAGGAAAACCCCCCCTAGGTCTAGGTCTACTGGAGTGTCCTTGGTGCAACGTCCATATTTCTTCCTGGTGCTAGCCTTTGGTTTCTCTTTCCCCCTGGTTGGATCACAACATTCACCTGTTGGGCTTTCAGCCTCATGGAGGTCCGACCTAATCATTCCTCGATATGTACCTGTCCACCGGGCAAAGTCCTGCAACAACAACATGCACGCCCTCCATGGGCTCATAAGTCACAGAGATCATAGTAATGACAATCACATCTAATAATCAAATTACCCAAACATGTGCATCAAACCCCCTTTACCCAGACAAATGCTCAAAGACGTTATGCAGTTTAACAAGTCAGGTTTGGTGAAGGTCTTAAGATGTCCTATTGGGCTAATCCTCCCTAAGTTTGGGATGTTTCCTGGGTGAGAACCAATCTAAAGTCATGTAAGTGTGTGATGTGGCGTAGGGGAAATATTTGGGTAGAGGGTGCAGTGATAACAAGGAAATGTAGGTCTTGCCTGTGGGTGCCTCTGTAGAGGGCGAGCTGGTGGGATGGACACTGCTGCTATTGATAGGTGGGATGCAGATGCATTGAAGAAAATATGGGCCCTCCAAGGCCATGCTCAAGTCATCTGGCTCTCGACACTCCATGTCTAGGACTTGTGGGCCTCGAGACATGATCTCCTTAGTTATCCCTAGGATAGGGGATAACAGGCTTCCTTCAAGAGAACATATGCCTAATGATTAAACTCTCGATAAATATGCTCAATATAGATCAAATCAAAGGAGTCCTATAACTCACGTATTCGACATTGCCAAAGTGACAGTTGTAGGCTATCCATTTGTGCTATACCTTCAAACCAATCTATTATGACTCTAGAATCTCCAATCACCTATAAAGAACGAAAACCTTTGACTTTTGCAAAGTATAGAAGAGCCCAAAGCACAACTAGTTTAGCCAAAGTATTTGTTCCATGACCATCTCCCAGCTTAAGCAAGAAATAGTGTTATGAGCTGAGATGAAATACTATACTGGCTGCACAAAGATATGGTAATCCTTGACATGCTTTGTCAAAAAAGCACCATGGAAAAAATCTTGTTTAAAAGTGGGACCACGTCGAGGTTTAGCCATAGGATCCACATCACCCTTATTCCTTTTAGTGAAAGCAACTCAAATCACATGTGCAACCCGACTTGGACTACCTTTTTTTCCTTCAGATAAAGTGCGATTTTTGTGTAGCCATAAACCCTAAGTCACCTAACACGAAGACACGTGACATGGAGGACACGGGAATACGAGTATCCAATACAGACACGATGACCCTCGAAATCAGGACACGAG
>JASDQU010368267.1:0-11488 GCA_032191745.1 Picea mariana
AGATCATCCCTGGAAATATCCCGAAGGTACAATAAGAATGGTCTGTCAGAGTACTTATGCATGTATATGCCAGTTGTGGTTAGTAGTGGTAGCTCCATTAGGATTTTATATCCTAGGGAATATTTTAATTCCTAGGAAAATCCTGAAGGTCTAGTAAGGACAGTCTATCAGAGTACCACATGGTAGCTTCGTTAGGATTTTATATCCTAGGGAATCTTATGATTCATGGGCATATCCCAAAGGTTTGTCAGAGTACCACAAAATTTTGTTGTTGCACCTACCTCATTTTGTTTCCATATGATGATGATGTAGTTATCTCAACCTCATGACTATGATGTTGTTGTTCCAGCCTCGTGCTATTGATGATGTTGTTGTATCAACCTCGTGTTGTTGATGATGGTGTACCAACCTCTTGTTGGTGATGTTGATGTTTCAGCTTCATAATGATGATGATGATGATAATGATGATGATGATGATGCCACTCGAGCTCCATGTTGTGGATGATGAGAAAAACTTTCGATGATTTGTAGATATGCCAGTCAATGTTTCATATGCTCATGATTTTGTTTCCCTCTCTCTCTCTCCTAATGATGTTGTATTGGGTTATGTTAGTAGAATATCCTTCTCGTTAAGGGGGAGTGTAGAAATATTGTAACTTCGAAGAATATTCTAATTATAATTGAGTTATTATCTTATAGATCAAATCCCCTTTTGTGGATTAATCATGTCGAGTCTTTTATAAGACCAAATCCCCTTTTTTGGATTGGTCAAACCATATTTATATGGTGGTATTTGAGAATTTGGCCCCTAGGGTTTATAAAGTGGTTTTAACCACTATTGGAAGAAGTCAACCCTACTTGGTGAAGATACCCTAGCGCCTCCTCAACTAGTATTTATAAGTGAGGAGAGCGCCTCATTTGTTTACTCACTCACTCACACTTCTAGTGCACATTATTTTGAAGGAAGATGCAGTTGCAAGAAGGAGAAGAGAGGCGCATGCTTAGTCATAGGTTATTATTGGTGGTTTGGTATTTAGTCTTGGCCTTGTATTGGAAATCTATTATTGAGGAATTTTTTGTTGGGTTTTCTCCCCCATGAGCATTTTCTAGGATAAAATGTTGTGTACCTTGTGATTGTGTTTCTTTCAGTGATCCTACTTATGTTGTTATGCTCTAGCAAATTGAAAAGAACTTAATAACAACTCTAAATTTAACACTAGTTGCAGTAGCATTTCCCTCTAAGACTTGTGCACTTATCCTCTTAGCTACAGATCTAGTGTTGTGTGTATTCAAATGAGGCGCTATCCTCCCTTATAAATAGTAGTTTGGCCAGCCTAAAAATTAGGTTTGGGCTGACCTGCCACTTTATCCTTTTATTTACATTCTTACTTGTCAAGACACAATAGGGACGACTTTCACAAAGGCACAATAGGGCCGTCTTAACAAATATAATATAATAATAGTCTTTAGGTTTTTGTCTTGGTCAAATACAATAAGAATATCTTCCAAATATAATCAAACTTCAACACACCCTCTTAGCAAGGAAGGCATTCTTCTCATCACGATCATCATCACCGCTTCTGTGCTTCTGTACACCTAGTCATTGTCTTGTTGACAATCACATATCTATATATCATAGGAAGTTTTGTACTTTTATTGGAGTAGAGTACCAACCTACATTGGAGTAGCATACCAACCTACGATGGAGTTAACATGCCAGCCTACGTTGAAGTAGCATACCAATCTGTGCTGGGGTAGCATACTGGCCCGTGTTAGAGTGCCAACCTATGTTGGAGTAGCATACCAGCCTGTGTTGGAGTACCAACCTGTGTTGGAGTACCAACCTGCGCTAGGGTAGCATACCAGCTTGCATTTAAGTACCAACATGCCTTGGGGTAGTATACCAGCCTGCATTGGAGTACCAACCTACGTTGGGGTAGCATACCAACCTGTGTTGGAGTACCAACCTAGGTTGGGGTAGCATACCATCCTGCGTTGGAGTACCAATATGCATTGGGGTAACATACCAGCCTGCATTGGAGTACCAAGCTATGCTGGGGTGGCTCCCACTACTGGGGATATTATCACTTCCCTCTACTGGGGATCACTTCCCACTACTGGGGAACACATCTCACTACTAGAGAAAAAAATCACTTCTCATTACTATAGAAGTCTTTCTGGACCACTCCAAGATTGTCTTTGAAATACTCAAACTTAAATCTAGATAGGGGCTTGGTCAATACATTTTCCACTTGTTCGTCGGTGGAAATATATTGGAGATTTACTGCTCCCTTCTATACCATGTCCCGAACAAAGTGGTACTTGATCTCAATATGATTGGACTTGACATGACACACTGGGTTCTCTGACAACTTTATGCAACTTTGGTTGTCACAAAAGATACAAGTCTCCTCCAACTTGAGATCAAACAATCCTGCAATCAACTTCCGAAGCCACACTTCTTCGCCACAAGCTGACCATGATGCCACATACTCTGCCTCAGTGGAACTAAGTGCCATAAAAGTCTGCTACCTACTGAGCCATGGGATCATAGCCGATCCCAAACTGAAGCAACATATGAATGTACTTTTCTAGTATGTGAATATGCCTACCCAATCTAAATCTGTGTAGCCTTGTAGCCTTATCTCACGATCCAAGATATATCTGAGTCCATAATCGATTGTTCCCTTTAGGTACCTCATCACATGTTTTTTCGCAATCAGTTGAGCATGTCTAGGATTAACAATGTACTGACTCAATGTGTTCACCGCAAAACATATATATGGTCTCATGTTCATCAAGTACATCAACGAACCAATCATCTACCAGTATATGCTGGCATCCACTGTCGTTGAAGATGTAATACACAAGAACTTCAAGTTAACTACCATCATTGTAGATATGGCCTTACAATCCAACATCACAAACCTCTTCAGGATGTGAACTGCATATTTTCCTCGGTTAAGGAAAGTCCCATCTGGTCTCTGCCATATCTCCATACCTAATAAGTAATGAAACATGCCTAGGTCCTTCATCTTGAAATTTGCAATAAGTTTCCTCTTACTATCACCGATAAGCTTCTCTCCCTCTATTAGAAATAGATCATACCCATACAATAATAATAACACTCGTCTACCATCCACAACCTTGAAGTATAGGTTGGAATATGCTTTACTCTTGGTAAAGTCCAAGCTCATCGGGAAATTGTCTGATCTAGCATATCATGTCCCTGGTGTCTACTTAGGCCCATAAAAATATTTCTTCAATCTACATATATGAGACTCCTTCTCATGTATCTTGTGGTTGCTCTATGTATACTTCTTCTAATTATTGGAGCAAGTGTCTCATCATAGTCTTCTCCCTCTTGCTGGGAGAATCCTCTAAACACAAATCAGGGTTTGTACATCTCTATGAATGGTCCTGGGGAGGTTGCTCCTCCTTATTGGATCGTGCAGGATGACTCCCTTTGAACTCTATCTCCTTCTAAGATGGTACTTGGTGGGGCCTCTTGCCTCACCACTGGTGGAGGCATCTGCTCCTCATGATATGGCTCACCAATGCTACATTGCTTTTCATCCTGCAAAGTGTCACGGGACCATGATGGTCTCTTTCTGGTTACTATAATGATTCTAGGTACGCCCTTCTGGCTCTACTAACTCTTCCTGATGATCTGAAGAGTGATCAAATGCACTACGGGGATTTGTTCTGTCATCTTTGGAGCCTTCTTCTCCTCATGATCAGTCTCCATATGAGATGTTTTGTATCTTGCAAAAGTAGCTTCTTCATCTTCTTCGATACAATGATGTATACGGTCATGCATACAACTTAGATAGTCTTCTCCATGTCTCATCTAATATGTTTCCTCCTGCAACCGTCACTATAAATTCCCTCATATTTATCACTTGTGACCTGCCTGGAACAAGGACAAGAAGATGAAAAAAGTAGACAAGAATAATACTTTTTATAATAATAATAAATAACAAAAACAATCGTCATAGTAGCTCCTTTAGAGCTATCACTTGTCACATGCCTGAAACAAGAGTCAAAGTAAAAAGTACAATAATATGAAAATGAGAACAACATTCTTCTAGTGTTGTGATCAATCATTCCTCCATGGTAACCTAGAGTCTTGTCTTCAAGAATGAGTGTTGTTTCTTTTCTTTTGAGTCTCCTTCACTCAAGATGAAAAGTATTTTCTTCGACATGTACCCTGTACCAGGATAATATGCTTTCTTGACATAAATTTGAGTTAGAGAATATAATGCAAATAAACTCTAAAATATCAACCTTAATCAATCTAATGCTTTGACTAAAGTTAGTTTCTAACTTTGACTTTGACTAGAGATTAGTATGATAATCATAACTTCAATAGATGAAAATGCAACCTAGATGTTCATAAGATCACAATAATGCCATAACAAATAGAGGTATATCAAAACAATCAAACCTAGGGTGCATTGTTCCTATGAATGTTATAGATCTGAGATCCTTCTGGATCTACGATTGTTGTTTGGACAAAAGATCCATTCTCCTGCAAATACCCTTAAGATAATGATACAGTTTAAACATATATAAGTACATATCTTTGACAACATCAGCAGGTAGTGGCACCTTCCAGCAACAACGACAAGAAATGATGAACCTTTAAAACTTCAAAGGTGCTCTGACTTGTAATCTAAAGGTAGTTGGATTTTTTTAGGGTAAGGTGCACTAGGAAAACCAAAAATTAGTCCCAACACTTCACATAAACTTTCATTGCAACTGGTACTGCAATTGGTGCTGTAACTAGTGCAACAACTGGCATTGTAATTGGTGCTGCATTTGGCACTATAAATGGTGTTGCAACTAGTGTGAAGCAAAGAAATTGACATGAATGAAATGGCATGAAGGAACTAACACTACAACTGCAATTGATACTGCAACTACAACTGGTACTCCAAACCTAGGATTTTATGAGGAAACCCTAATCCCTCGAAATTTGAATTTCAGAATTTTGATCCAGAGACTAGATGTGCCCTCCTAGGGTGAGCTCCTAGATGGTATTACTTTTCCAAACGTCCTCCAACAAGGTGGATGATGTCACCTTTTAGGTTTTATGCAGTTGTAGCACTAGTTGCAGTTTACAAAACTTCGTCAAACTAAGAATCTAACCACAGGTAGAGGTGCACTAGGGTTAGGGGAGTCTTCCTATGCTCTTAACTTCTCCAACGAGTTCTTTTGTGCTATGAAAATGCCTTCTTTCAGGACCTCTCTCATACCATGTTGAATTTTCGTCTCAAATAGTTAATTAGATTAGTGTTCTTTTACTTTTAAATGACTAGAAAAATAACTGCATATAAACGATCACTGAAAGAATAACATCTACATCATACACAAGATTTAACCTGGGAAAAACCTCTAGGGGAAAAACCCAACAAACTTCCTCAATATAGATTCAACAACCAAGAACAATGCCTCTCTCCAAGAAAGAAATAACAAAGTAGTGTTTCCCTCTAAGACTTGCACACTTCTCCTCTTAGCTACAAAGCTAGTGTTGTGTGTATTCAAATGAGGCGCTAGCATCCCTTATAAATTGTAGTTTAGCCAGCCTAAAATTAGGTTTGGGCCAACCTGTCACTTTATCCTTTTATTTTACATTTTTACTTGTCAAGGCACAATAGGGCCGACTTTTACAAAGGAACAATAGGGTTGTATTAAAAAATATAATATAATAATATTCTTTAAGGTTTTGTCTTGGTCAAATACAATAAGAATATCTTCTGAAGCTACTCAAACTTCAACAATTTCCTCCTTGATAAAAAATAATCCCCCTCACAGTTGCGACCCTTGGGTTGCCCATGGAGGCCCCAACAAAAAACATAATGTGTTGATTCCTATCCAATTTCCAATTTTGGAACTCTTGTTCTTTGAGTCAAATTTTCCATCCATATACCTAGACAACCTTTGTAATTTGAAACTTGGGGTTATAGATTTGTCAATAAGCAAGGCTTTAATCCACTTCTACTCACCTATTTCCAAATATTCTAAGGTTATGGTTCAAATTCTAGACGAGAAAATTATTTCTTGAAGGAGGCCCATCACTTGGTTGGCTACATAAGTCGAGGTGATGCAAGCTAGAAGGAAAACAATGTGGTTTCTAGCAAGCCACACTTTCCACAAAAATAAATTGGGAAATGATATCCAAGCCTACTTTAAGAGTAGTTGTATTGGAAAATTTCCCTGGATACATCTTTGGCTAGATCAGAAACATATCTCTCCAACTTTGCAGAAACTTAATCACCTTGCCTGGATCATAATATAAGCAACAAAGTTACTTGGTAGGTTACTTTTTATTATTTCATATTCATTATGTTGGTCTTCTCACTATTGAGGAATATACATTGAGGATTTCTTGAGGTATTATTCATCTATTTTTTGTGGGAATCATTGAGATCTATTGGTGGATCATCCATTGTTATGGGTCACCATGATCTCTATGCTTGAGGAGTCTTGGAGACTTATTGTAATAGTGTTTTAAAGATTCATGAAGTAATTTGTCTTTGACAATGGATGTTTATCTTTGACATTGTAGTGGTTTTACCACTACAAATTTGGTACTCTTTTCTCTTCTGTTTTCTTCTCTTTATTTGTTTATGTTAAGGTGCATGCCCATAGGATATTAGACAATTATTGATCTAGGCTTGTTCTCTTTATTTTCAAACAATTCCTTTGAATACGAGTTTACCTTTGTTATCCACTCTATGGGGTTCCTTGTTCACCGCCAAACCAATATTGATTCCCTATGATATGATTGAGTGACACTCCTTGAATTAAATACATTATTACTTGTTATTGAGAAACCTTAAGAGCTCAAGATTCAAATTAAATGAATTATTACTTGTTATTGAGAAACATTAAGAGGTCAAGGTTCCAACATCACAACACTTTGGTGAACTTCCCCATTTCAACATGGACCCAATTAGATGTATTGTTGAGTGAGATATTCACTGTGTTTTCCATGGTTGATGGTAGTTTAATATCATAAAATGTTTCACATTACTTATGCTTCATTGTAGCATGATTTATGGTACAAGTTCAAACAAGAAAACATAATAGTTTCCATACTCTATTTTAACCTCATTTTAGTGCATATAGGGATTTTTTTTATTGCTGCCTTCTTTTTTTTTTGTATTACTTGTGGTAGGTTGGAATTGATTATGTATATGGACACTCAATTCTCCTCCCTTTCCCCAACCTACACGAACCACTCATTCAACCATAACTTCTTTATATTCCCCAATATCACTAGATTTTCATATTAATATCGAATAATCATATTTGATCCATATCAACTTTGACCACTACAAGTTCATAAAAAAATTACCTTCATGGTTTTCATATGGTAAGTTATTATTTCTGTTTAATTTATTTTCAAAAATATGAGCCTTTGTCTCGAATACAACTTGTTCTAAACATAAGTTTTCTTTCATCATCTTTTCCTCTATGACATGGAGTGACACTAAATATTTCAAATTAAGCATGATAATGACCCTCATCTTGTTATATGACTTCTTATAATATTTCCATTCCAGTACTTTAGTTTAATGCCTTTCACATTTATTGAATTTTCTCTCTCAATTAGGATCGGCTTCATCTAAGTTTCCATTGGTTAGATTCTTTGCCACAAAACTTCTCAATGACTTTCATATATGCTGTGGATGTCATTTCATCTATGAAGGGATAACTGCTATTAAAGAATAACTATTGATCTTAATATATTTCCATGATTATAATAAAATCTTTTATTGTTATCCATGATTACAATAAACTCTTTAATTGTTATCATGAGATTGAATACAACAAAATCACTAACACCATTAGAACATCATGAAAATATAGTTATTTGTATGTAATGACAATAAAAATATGCAATCATATATATATATATATATATATATATTTAAGGTTATGGTAAGTTAGATATTAAATTGATATATGAGATCCTCTTGTTTGTGGGATAAGGGACCCCTTTCGTGCAACGATTTGACTGTTAAAATTTATGGAGGTGTACATACTTTATCTCCCTTTGAATTTGAACCTGTAACCTCCTAAAAAGAAGCACATGTTCTTAACCATTAAATCCACTCAAGTTGTATTATAACAAAAAAATTTACTATACATGTCACAAACTTTATATATGTGTGTGGGGAGGGACACATTATATTCAATTCTACAATAACTAGAATGACTAAAAAATAATATATTTTTGATTTGGGTCCACATATGTGAGAAATTAGGCACACTCTCTTAGTCAATTAGTAAACATATCTTGGTTGGTGTTGATGGAAATTTCTATTATAAATAAAAAATGGCTCCAAAACTTCATAAGTAATCATTTAAAAAAAAATGAGATTGTTTATTTACAACCAAATAATATCCATAGAAAACATTGATATTTTTCACCATAGAAATATTCACAATGGCTCTATTACAACAAAATAAATATCCATTATAACAATGATAGAAATGTTCACAATGGCTCTATTACAACTAAAGAAATATCCATAATAACAATGATAGAAATGTCCATAAATGTTACCGAACATTCCCACGATTGAGATGATGCTAGAAACATCCTTAGGTTGAGACTCTATTAATGTCCATATAAATGGACAAATTGGAAATGTTAAAAACATCCCTGATAATGTCTATAGAAAAGTATACATTAGTGTTTAAAGTCTTAGAAATGTAAACATCACATTACCATTGAATTTTTTTTTACTTAACAACATTTATAGAAATGTAGATATTTAAACATAGAAACATCTATACTTATTTTTTTGGGAATAATATTAATTTCATCCAATTGCATAATAGATAAAATGAATGTTGAATGTAAAAATCTTCCATCCTTTGTATTTAAGTGAAGAATGAAGAAGTTGATACCTTGTTAGTACCATTGCATAGATTCTTTTCTCTTCCTTGGGTTTTTGGATGGAGGATGGTATTTGCTACCAGTGTGAGTAGTGTATCAATTTTTCATCACAACCACTTGAGCTACACCCAATTGACATGTGATAATTATTTTAATTCAAGAGTAATAACAAGTATTTCATTAATTTTTTTCCCAAGAAAAACTTTTCAAGGAAGCACAAGAGATGCTTCCCCGGATTTATGGATGACATCCCTAATAAATTCATCGACATAGACTAGTGCATTAAAGTGAGAACTTGTTACACAAAACTAGTCAAATACCTAACAACAACAATTAATTGAGATAACCCCTTCCACTAATTATTTAATTAACTTATTAATAATTTATTGCAATTTCATTACTTCTATTTTGTATATATAAAAAAAAAAAATTAAATTTAACATTTATATAAAACTCATAATGTATATATATAAACTTAAAATAAATACTTGTGATAACAAATTGTATTTATCTTTTTCTTTTTATAATATCTCTAATTTTATAATAAATCTTTATGCATATTGTGATCGTTAGGAAGTTTCTCCTCTCCTCTTCTTCATTCAAAAGCCTACCAAATTATTACAAAATTCCCTTCATGCCAGATCTTCGTTATTTAACTTTGATTAAAAAAATTCAAACACTAGAACAATATAAACCATGCTTTATTATTATGTTATAATTTTTAACTTTTATAAACATTTAAAAAAAAACAATTCTGAATATGGAATACATTTATGATATGGTTGAACATAATTATGGTTAACTATAATATTGTTTAAGGTTAACATAACCATGATTAATTATGTTAATTACATTAATGATTATATTGACCATGCTTTGTATGTTCATCATGGAAGTTGAACATGTCAACCATAGTTGATTATATTGATCTAAAATATTTTTTCATTCAATTTTGATTTAAAATATCATTTTATAGTTAATTATGTTAAGCATAGTTGATAGTTGATTATATCGATCTAAAATATTTTTCCATTCAAATTTGATCTAAAATGATATTTTGTAGTTAATTATGTTAAGTATAATTGATTATGGTGTTTATAGTTGAATATATTGATAATGCTGATCTAAAATGATATTTTATAATTAATTATGTTAAGCATAGTTGAATATATTGATAATGGTTAAGTATTGACTTTTGCTAAACTATATTCGATGTGTTTGCTATGTTATTTGATCATTGTTAACTTTGTTAACCACGATTTACCATAGTTCACTACGTTCATTGTAATTGACTATATTAACTATAACAATATAATAATATTTATATAATAATATAATCCTACAAATGCACTTTTTACTAATCAAATCCCTTGCGTTGAGTCATCAATGTAGCCTTAAATCTAGTAGAGGATTCATTGCATGTATGTTTTTGACATTGGACTAAGATCTACTTAGTCCTTCTAATAAGATAAAATTTGACAAGTTATATGTTGAAGTTAAAAATAAAGAGTCTTTTTTTGGGATAAATGATGCTAAAAGTATTTCTACATATATTTATTTTGATTTTATTATAAATTAATTATAAAAAGGTTGCATGGTAGCATTATTTGTTGGTTGTAAGATAATTAGTTAAGGTTAGTTGATGTTGATAATTAATATTTGGTTTTGGGTTTTTAATTCATTGTGGTCACAACTATGGTTTTCATTCATTTGCTTGGTCACTTGCAATCAATATGTATCGGTCTTATTGGAGATTATCAATGTTGGTTGGATGTTCAATGATTGATGCAGCTAGAGTTTTGTTCAGTTCTTGGAAAAATGTGTACGTCACGTGAATATGCATCTTGATTAGAATTGCCATCTTAATTGGAATTGGAATTGGAACAAGCGTGGGATATATACTGCGACGAAGATACCAGCTTTTGAAGAGACACTTAATCCAGGAATAGAAAACACTAGTCTCTATAATGCTTTGAGGTTGGAGGTAAGCCAGAGTGTATGGGCCTAACGTCTACAAGGATTAGATTATGTTGCCGACCTATATAATCACTTGCCAAAACGTGTGAGAATTAAATCAATTCATCAATTCCAAGAAATGTTTCGTCGACTCTACAATAAGACATCTAATTCAACAACCAATGAGATATGAAATAAATCATTTTAGATATTTAGAAAAAAAAAACAATTTGTAAAGTATAATTGGCCAACGTCTACAGGGATTGAAATGGGATTACTTTGCCGAGTATATAATCATGTGCTAAAATGTGTGAGCATTAAATTAATTCATCAATTCCAAGAAATCTCTGGTTGACTATAGAATAAGACATCTAATTCAACAACCAATGGAAATCATTTTAGATCTTTAGAAAAAAAAAAGCAATTTGTAAAGTATAACTTTTAAAGAGATCTATTTTTATGTTTCTTGTTTTTTTTGTTTGTTTTTTTCGTGACCTAGGGGCATTTAAGATGTCAAAATCATTTGGGGATCACACTGACCACACTAACCCTTATCATGGCTAGATTTTTTGATGTCTCCTTCCGATCATTCTATCGAAATTTGACTATATATGTTTC
>JASDQU010368268.1:0-11488 GCA_032191745.1 Picea mariana
CCAAATACTACTCAAAGTTACAATTTAACATCCTACTTTTGTCCAACATATTCTCTTATTCTCTTTTGTTTAAAATTAAGATTCACTTTTAAATAATTATCATATACACTTATTGTAATATTCTAAGTAAACCAATTAAACCTTAAAAGGTTTGGGTTCTATGCTACTCGTAGAAACCATTTTGGGGGGGATTAAAATTACTACCTTTTGCAACCATGGAATTAACAACCTTGTAATATTTCCAACAAAACATTAAAATCAATCCTCAAATTGAAAAATGACACCTGCAATAGCATCATTTTCTTTCGAGGTCAGAATTACAACTTCTTTAAAACCATGGCCTTAACCATACCATTGCAACCAAAACCTTAAAGTTAACCCCGAAATAAAGAAAGTGGTTCTTTCAGTAGCAGTCGCTCTTTTGGGGGGTTAAAATTGCAAATTAATGGAAACCCACGGCCTTGACAAATGATACCTTTGCAACAAAAATTTCAAAATCAACCCCCAAATTGAAAAAAGGTGATATTAGTGGTAGCCCATTTTTTCAAGCTTAAAGTTGCAACATTTTTAAAACATGGTCCAAAATTCAATGTTGTTGCAAATGAAATAATATATAAGAAACAAAAGAAAAGAAAGCCAAAATATAGGGAAAATAGATAAAAAAAAATAGAGAGGGAAAAATGAAGAAAATGAAAACAAACCCAAAAATAAAGAAAAAAAACAATTTCCCTTTTAAGGATTTTTTTTTTCTTAAAGATAGGTTTTTTAAAGGGTGAGTGCAAGAAGTTTATGGTCGAAAAAGTGGAAAGGGAATGATTAAGAACGTGCACTCATAGAAATGTGTGTGCATTCTTAGGAATGTGCACGTGTTCCTATACCTATAGGTTTGGATATGGTCAAACCTCCAAGTGGATTTCCACGTAGGTTTAGTGGAAAAATTGCATGCGCGGTCCTAAGAATGTGCACGCGGTCTTACTGGTAAAAATATTTAAAGGGATCGAGCACGATTACTTCCCATTGTGCACAAATCATGCTCATGCTTCTCTCATTGGGAAAATATAATGGAGATAGAGAGGAGGAAGAAAGGGACGAGGGGGGCACCATGTCTAGGTATGTTACATTTTTTTAAATTTTAATCCAATTTAGTATTTTGCTCCCAATAATCTAAATTAAAAAAAAAAAATTTGTGATTTTGTATTTTAAATAAAAAAGGAACCTAATTTACATCACATGGATTTTAAATTGAAACATATATAATAGAATGGAACCCCAAGATATTTTAAACCATTCAGAAGAAAACCAAGAAGATCAAAACCCCAACCCACCACCACCACACAATGTAAACATTGAAATTGATGAGGTTTTTGTTATATTACAAACCCTTGAGTAACAATTAAGGGAGACTAGAGATCCTAGAAGAGTCTCCTTGGCCATTTCTTTGGACATCATTGTGCAGTCCATTGCAAGTACCTAAGGTAAATTGACCTCTATTTCTTATTATAGGGCATGAATGTATAAGTACTATAACACTGATTTGGACAAAAACCAAGTCAAAGAAATGGGCATTTGAAAACAACAAATATTGTTTATTTTTAGGGATCCTAGAAATGGAAAATAACTACCATTGACCAGGAATTAGATCTCCATTGATTGGTGCATCCATCCCCAGATTATTCAAAACTAGATGGATAGGTGGTACATGGTTTTTGATAAACCTCCCTGCAATAACATGGAGATGCCCTTATATTTTCTGAGGAAATTATGGATTGAGTTTATTATCGGTAAGCATGTAAACTAGTTTAACATTGGTGACTTATATGGGGTGGGTCGAGGGTCCATACAGGATCGAGATCATCCCAGGTGTGACCCCGAGTTAGGTGCCTGCCCCCCAGGCGAAGGCCTGACCCCCCTACCCAACATCTTCCTGTTGCAGAAAACTTGAAACAGGTACAACTAGCCATCTCCTCATTTACTCCTAGCCTACTGCAACACTGCAAGATACCAGATATATAAAATATGAAGAACGGAAATAAAATGCTAGAAATGGCAGAATAACAGTAAAATATCCAGCATAATCTTCACAATACACATAAATGATATATGAAATAACAATAGAAATAGCACTTTGATTCAGAAAGAAATGTTCACAGGCCTCTTCGAGGGGGCAACCTCTAGTCGAGCAGTGCTCTGTTACAATAATATCCAAGCTAGAGTTCTCATACCCTCATCCCTTATTTATACTAAATATGTCTATTAAGAGAAGCATCTATAGGAAGATCCTTCTAGAAGTGGAAGCTTCTATTAGGTATTCTTACATCCACCTTATTCTAGTTTATTGAAAGGCATTATTAATATTGACCTTTATTACATCCGAATACATTGATCTACCTATGTGCGGGTTAGGACCTTAACATGTCCTCCCCCTTAAAAACAACCTTGTCCTCAAGGCTTGAGATCTGGAAACTGCTGCAGAATGGTAGCTGGTTCCCAAGTGGCATCTATTGGAGTCATATCTTTCCACTGTATTAGCACTTCCTTGATGGTTCTCTGACATAGGCGACACTCACGCTGGTCCAAAACTGCTTCTGGTTGTAGCCAAATGGATCCTTCTTCAACTAACTCTAGAAGGTTGGTTTGAATTTAGCACCTGGTTCCAATCACCTTCTTCAAGCATGAAACATGAAAAACAGGATGTATCTTCGACTGACTGGGCAGAGCTAATTGATATGCGACTTGTCCCACACACTTGAGAACTGTGTAAGGGCCATCGAATTTGGGTGCTAGCTTCTAACAATGCTCGGCCTTGAGAAAAGTTTGCTTATATGGTTGCAGTCTCAGAAACACCTGATCCCCTTCTGCAAATTGACGTTCAAAGCGACCTTGATCTGCTTGTTGTTTCATTCTATTATGTTCCATGACCAAGTTATCTTTAAGGGTACGAAGGATATCCTCTCGGATTGTAAGTGTGTGGTAAACTACCTGGACCTTCGAGGTACCCAGTAAGTATGAGAGAACTGAAGGTGGCTTCTGTCCATATACTGCTTCAAAAGGAGTCATGCGAGTGGTTATATGGTTTGTAGTGTTGTACCACCATTCGGTGAGGGGTAACCATTGAGCCAACTGGTGTTGTTTTTCAGAGACAAAGCACCTCATATATGTTTCCAAACACTTGTTGACAACTTCCGTTTAACGATCCGTTTGGGGATGATAAGCTGAGCTGAGATGAAATTGTGTGCCTTGTAGCTTAAACAATTCTTGCCAAAAATTGCTTGTGAAAGTTGGGTCTCGATCGAAAACAATAGAGTGCAGCATGCCATGCAGCTTGAAGACCTGGACCATGAAAATTTGAGCCATCGTAGATGCAGTAAATGGGTGGGGAAGAGCACAAAAATGAGTATACTTGGAAAGGCGGTCCACCACCACCATTATGACTGATTTATTCCCCGATTTGGGTAAGCCTGTAATAAAGTCCATAGAGATATCCTTCCAAATAGTAGGGGGAATAGGAAGCGGTTGGAGGGTGCCTGGAGATTTGACTGTTATTGAGATTTGACTGTTTCTGCCAAAAAAGACTAGTCAAGGACTCATTAATGCACATGTTTGTTTAGATTGTGTAGTGGGCATACGTAAATTTTGTTAAACCCATCAATTATTAATAACATTTATTCAGTCTTCCATTACATCCACTAAACTTATTGATTTTTAAGGGCTTATGCCCTTAAAAATATATGAAAAGTGTCTGTAGTGAACAACAGTGTTTGCCAAATGCCGAAAGAGTTGTACCTAGGTTTGTGGCACCCCAACTACATGAGGTTGCATCGACGATGGGAGATCATCGATCTCCTAAATAGGGACTGTACGAGTGAGTGCGGTAAGGTTCCACTCTACCCATATCAATACTCTCTCAGCCTCTCCGGATGGAGGCCCCCATGCTGCTACTATTGGTCTGGCGGATCTAGTTGGTCCTACCTCTGGTCAAGGACGCTTCCTAGTCCTCGAGAAGTCTGTTGGACGCACTGGTCCCACCTCTGTACATAATATATACATAAGTGTCAGATACTATAGTATACAAAAAAATGATACATATAAAAATACATAAAAATTAAATAACTTTGAAAAAAAAACTTACCCATCTCCCCTCGCTCCACTTCGGGAGGTAAAGGCATGAAAGGATCCATAGAAAAATTGATCCTGACATAGGGGTATTCCTCTAATATCGGAATATGTTGTTCCCACTAGTCAAAAAACTTGTCATCGAAATCCTCGATGGTCCTCCCTCCCCCCTGTCATGGAAACAACACCGCCCATCTGCATTGTGCTAGGAGAGAGGCCTTGTGCCCTCGTATAGTCTCTCAAGGATTGAGACTGGGTAACCTCTTGAAGAAAAAGGAACACAAAATGTTCCCAAAACAAAAGTTTTGGTGCTCCCGTATCGGACACTTTGTTAGTTGTCTCTTCATGCAATCCGGCATGGTGGTACTCCAGTCAAAAATCCGTGCATTTAAGCACTATACTGCACAATGCATGTGTGCTCGAGAGGCCTAATGTAAAGTTGTAGATCCAGTGATCCTCCCAATGAGTATAACTATCACTTTGAGTGATAGGTTGTTGATCTTATGTATAGGCACATGAAAACCAACTTTCTCAGTACCAACCTCGCAATGGAGTCCAATAAACTCCTCAATGTTGTGAGGCCCAGGGGGAGAAGTATGCAAGTTGAATAGGTCCCCTCTCCTCGAGAGACTAGTCAGGAAGTAAATATCTTCAATAATTGGAGTCAACGACTTCCCCTCGAGCATTAATTCCTCTGCGTCAGGATGCCAGTAATCTATCAATGCATTTAGGAACTTGGGTTGTGCCCTCATAAACGGACACTGGAAGAACTTTAGAAACCCACATTGTGACAAAACAACGATAGCAGCAGGGTCCTCGGAGACCAAAAAATTAATATCCTCATGCTCCCTCTCTCTCCAATGCACATACATCCTGCAAAATGACAAATGTATGGAGGGTTAACTCTTGCATTTTCATTTTTTTTCCACTTATTTGAGGATGTATGCGGGCTGTCTTGGGGACAGTCATGTGTGCACATAGACAAATTATCTTTTTCCCAGGTGTACATGTGGGATGTTCTTGGAAAACCCATGTACACGTAGGTCCGACTTCTTTAAATGTCGACGCCCCCCCCAAAAACAAAAACAAATGAAAAAATGAAAGATGGAAATGCAAGAGAGGATGGTGTGTACTTACTTGGTCCAAACAGAGGTTCGTTTCGTCCACTGAAGCTCCCAGATTCAACTATTTTGACAAAGGGGTGTTTTTTTTACTTTTGGTCAATTCTCAATTTACAATGGTGATAATGAACTGCCAACATTCTATTTATAGACTTTTTGGCCCCTTTTTGTCATTTGTTTTTACCCTTTTGTACTTTTTTCTAGCTTGAAAATCGTTCAGTATGGTTCTTGAGTTTATTAAGGGATGTTACAGTACGTGTTACTTTGGGTATTGGGAAAATTTTTGAGAGTTGGGTCATTTTTAAAGGTCTTTTGGTAAAAAGTCATTTTTTCAACTTTTTGCATCTAAGTTAGGATTCCACCTCCGCTTTTTGCATCTCATTGTCTTTTTTGATTTGTCATAGGATCGACCCCACCAAATTATGACACAGAACCCTCACTCCTTCTCTAGAAGTGTCGTAATTTGGTGGTAGATCCTACTTTCACATGGATTCCCTAGGTATATCCTGGTTGCATTGTGGCGTCCGTGCCGTCACTAAATGATTATAGGCTCGGGAGTCCTTATTAGTTTTTTCTTGATTACGAGCTTGAGCCTCATTTGCATGATTCATTATCACTCTTGACCTCACCCTCGGGACTCCCAAAACACAACGGGTCTTCTTTTAAGCCCTTTTCATACCCTCTAAACATGAAAATATTGTCGAGCAATCTTGTTTCCCTTCATGCTCTCAAAACTAAAATTTGAAGGCACGTTTGTCCGGTGATAGTTTACCCCTTTTTCAGTCTGGATGGTCAATTGTATGAACAAAGGTATACTCTAGGAGCCTCGGTTCTCTAGAAGAGTATTCTCAGGTATAGATTTAACCCTTTTTTGCACCTGAGGGACTAAATTTACGGAAAAGGAACCCCCAGGCAGTCCATAGTTAATCTCTTTTCAGACTCCCTAAAATTGAAAACATGGTCGAGTGACCTTGTTTCTTCACACTCGTTAAATTGGTCCAGAAGAACATCCCTTACAGAGTTCATAGTTAAGCTCTTTTCATACTCCTTAAATATGAAAAGATTGTCGAGTGATTTTTTCTTTGTCACACTCGTTAAAATGATTTTGAATAGACATCTTTTTTGTGCTAGTTTACCCCTTTTTCGAACCGACTAGACTACCTTCGAAAAAGGTACCCCAGTGGAGTCTCCTTTTGCACTTTTTTCAGACCCTCTAAAAATGAAAAACCGTCGAGCTTACCTTCTTTGGGCTCATTAAAATTAAATCTAAGGACGTTATCATTGTGTCTTATTAATCACAATTTCATTTCCCCATATTTGGCCTAATGTCGGTTCCATGTTGCTCTCAACTGAACCATTTGAAGCATGCCTTATACGCAACGCTTGTAGAACTTTTCCTCTACGCCTAGACACCTTGACCCATGGAGGATTTTTTCGAGTGTCCCTTTCCTACATATGTCCCCTTACTCTAAGCATCTATGTTTTCCTTGCATTTGGAACTAATATGTCTGTGACACTTGTTCCTCCTTTATAATGTAGCATTATTTTATTCTTTTTCAAACTTTCCAAGATTATTGAAAGAGACAAAAAAATCAAATATACCCCAATAAGAGGAAGGGAAAAGTATTTTCTTTTTATTGGCTTCACAATGAGTCGCCCTTGGACAAAGTACATCCTTCCGTTTGTTCTTCAAGATATAGGATTTAATGTGACCTTAGGAAGTTGTTCTCAGTACATAGATTTGTGTCCTCCTCCATTTGGTTATCCTTCCAAACATATGGAGAGTTTGCATTGCCTCATGCATCGTGAACTTATGTCAATGCCATGCTTCCTGAGTCTCATCATTTTTCGTGCTTTCATCCAAGGTAAGTCTTACTAAACTTGAGCCAGCCCTTCTATAGTTTGTCTCTTGTCCTCATGCCCAGCCACCCCGAAAGAACAATCAAGTCCTTGCTCAAAATCAATGAAGTTATCTGCACTGATCACCAAGATCCTCTTGTCTGTTCCCGACAAGCCGTCGAAGACCTCTGGGTAGTGAAGTGGTACACTGATATTACACTCCTACCTGAGTCTTGAATATTTTG
The DNA here is from genome assembly GCA_032191745.1 of Picea mariana. Taxonomy (NCBI): domain Eukaryota; kingdom Viridiplantae; phylum Streptophyta; class Pinopsida; order Pinales; family Pinaceae; genus Picea; species Picea mariana. The sequence continues at coordinate 7,319 of JASDQU010368268.1, forward strand.
AAGTTGTTTCTCGAGCTCTGAAGACCTCATCTCCAGCCATTAGGCATCATTAGCTTCTTGAATATGGATACCATACATGTATATATTTTGATTTTGAGATGTAGATCCGTTGTGTATTGCTCGCGGCTACACTTTATATTGTTATATGACATGGATATGCAATGTATTTGATTGACAACCATGATTTTATTCTGAGCATGGGTATGCCCACCTTGGTGAGACAAATTGTTATTTTTGCAGATGACACCTCCTGAACTCTGGTCCCTGGGCTCACTCGCTTCATACATTGGTGAAAGTTTGTAATGTATTTCAGACATCATATGCTCTTTTGACCTCACACATTAGGGGGCATCTGTTATAACCCTAATTTCCACTGGACATGCATACCTGGAATCAAGCCATCTAACTTACTATCTTTTCCAAGCCATCACTGAACAAGCTTCTCTGAAAATCATTGTTTTGAAGGTATATGCACCCTGCACCATTACTGCCTACGTACACACTCCTGCTACCCCACTACAACCTGTGTACACTCATAGAATATTGCAAAAAATGAAAATTGCATAGGATACTGGTTTTCGAGTCATTACTTAACCGTTTGACCGCCCATAGACAGTTACCCCAACCGTTACTATCTCTTTTGGCCTATAAAAGAAGGGGTTGGGGTCCTATTTAAAAAAGAAGCACGAGAGAATAGAAACTCTGCCTATTTCCATATTCCCCCTTTGCCCCAATATTTGGCAAAGACATTGTGATTTTGAGCCAGAATTCCCTTCTTCTCCATTGCAAGCCTTTTCCATTCCCCTATAGAGAACTGAAGAGGAGAAGGAGACGTGGAAGCAGTTGGTGCATTGTGAAGAGGAGCCCAGGACCGAGTTTGAGGAGCAGTGCCAGTCTCATATTGTAAGTGACTTTTGTGAGATTAATATAAAGAAGTACTTTTTCCGTCCCGCCAAATGATGTCTTAAACTTATATGATTTGTTTACATTTCATGTTTATGATGTCTAACCCACTAATCCATATGTAGAATGCATGCTTGTAGTTTCTTTTTTGTCTTTTGGTGAATGCAGGTCATCCTTGGGAGGAGAAATGAATGAGGTCATCCTTTGTAGTCATGAAACAACTAAGCACAAAGGGATCAACATTGGACATGGAGTTTAAGGTATGCCTATTGGATCCCCTATACCTTGTTTTTTTATGTATGATTGTGGGGTAATGTCGGGATAGTTGATAAAAAGTAGGAGACTTTAGATGGTTAGCTCTGCCTACATTTAAAAACCCTGGTGTAGTCCGTAGAGGGGTTTTCTCGCTATAGTAGAAGGTCAAGTAACCAATTTGCATAATATAGACAACAGACATCACACGCCAAAATATACCTGAAAGGAATAATAACAAAGGTCATCGCAGAACATTGGGATACAGTGAGATGAGGGCCTTCCTTTTGTACCCAGTCTAGCTGATATGGGGTCAGGTGTGGAATGGTGGGAAGGTGAAGGCGTTGGACCAAGTATTGGGCTAGGAGGTTATTTTGGCTTCCATTTTCCACCATGAGAGTAGCCAAATCATACTTTATCTAACAATTATGTGTAAATATGGGCACATAAGAGGTTTCAGGTTCAATAGTGGTCATCAAGATCAGAGAGGGGTCATATTTTGTAAGATGTTAGAGAGAAACTATGTCATGAGGTTCAGGGGAATCTAGTTGAGCCACCTCTGCAAATAAAGTCTTGTTAGTGTGAATATTCTTAAGTGCTCAACAGTCAACAGATGCATGCGATTTGGTCTGGTGAAAGGTACACCAGGGTGCACTTAGAGGTGTGGAGGGTGAGGCAGAGGAAACATTAGAATGACCAATATGAGAATGACTATATTGGGTTTGGGGAGAGAGGATTTGAGGATCTACTTTATTCTCCATTTCCAAGGCCCCAAGAAAGGCCTTGTCCAATGAAAGACTATAAAAAAAATCAACTTCACAATAGAAAACCATTAATATATCATAATTAAATTTAACAATCAATACCTCTTTTGGATAAAAAATGTGCAGCTAAATTCCTAAATTGCAGAAGACATCAATCTGGCTCTGTACTGACTAATTTACGAGTTGTTGGAGCTGCAACTATTAGGCAAGGAGGTTATAGTGATATCCTGTGGGATAGAAGCAGTCTCTTAACTCCTCGAAAAATCCATCCCAAGAAATGATGTGTGCAGGCATTGTAGCTATTGGCTCACCTATCTTGATGACCAACTGACAACTCTCAAGATGAGTATCCCACCAAGATTGCACAATTTCCTCCAACTAAAAGATTCTAATATGAATCTTCATGTCCTCATCCATCTCGGGACATGTCTTGAAGAAGCTGGATAGACTATGGATCCAAGAATCGACAGTCTCTCCATTCATTTGGCTCAGATACTTGGGAAATTGAAAATGTGTATCGATTTGCATGAGTGTTGGAGATCATCTCTTTTGCAGACAGAGTAACTCATGAAGAGCCAGAGCTAAATCTTGAATTGGTGTAGACACATTTCACATTGAGTCCTCTGTGGATAGTTCTTTATGAGGCGTTATGATTTTCCTCCACCATTTGGTTCAATTTGAAGTTGGGCACTATGAACAAGGGAAATCTGAGCCTGAGCGCAATTAGATGAGATCCTAGGCAACCAGAAGATCTAGAATAGAGGACAAGAGTGTCGACTTGTAGTAAGAACGGAGAAACAAGGCCAAGAATGCTAGACGCCCTCTAGATCTGAAGAATGTAGAGAGAATGGAAGGCTAAATAGACCAGGCACAACCATTATTGTATCCATGGGGAACTATGCACCATTTAGACACCTCAAGGAGGCTATGGACACTGCCACAAACCAATTGGACACCCTGAGAGATACACCCAAGAGGAAATACTTAAAACTTTGAAGAGGGCACACTGAAACCCTATGAAGAGGGTACACTAAAACCCATAGTGAAACCCTATGAAGAGAGCTCACTAAGACCCTATGACAAGGGAATAGTGAAAAAATCGAAGGAAGGCATGTAGAAATATGTTGAGGAAGAGCGTTCAGAACTAAGAACACGAAACACAAGATTTATTTATTTTTGAAACTGGTGGATGGGTGCTTCTCGTCTAATTATTGATGTTGAGCAGAAGATTGTTGAGATCTAGGCTCTGATACCAATTGATCTACATGCATATATGAAACTCAAATAAAAAATTACATGTGTTATCTAAGATCAGATATAAACATAAACAAACAAAGGAAAAACATAGAACAAACAATCTTTTTATTCCAATCTTTGCTCAAACTTTCCACTTTCCATTCACTACTTCCTTCAAATTTAAATGTAAGCAATCTCCTTTGCACCAAAATCCTCAATATTTTATATTAAATTCTAAAAGTGCTCTACAACTTTTATAATTATATTGTACCTTGTGAAGGAAGGTATCCACCAGTCGAGTTTAATAGGCCGCACACACTGACAAATTCTCTTCCACCACAATTGTGTTTTCCAATTTCAATGATAATTGTGGAAAACTTAAAAAGGTTGAAAGTATAGCCTGCACCATTTAATAAGCCACTGGATTTTTTCAACGTTTAATCCAACTAAAATGTATAGCATGTGCACACACTGATGTTTCTTGCACGCTGAACAGAATACAAATAGATCCATGAACCTATATAAAAAAAAAAAGTATGCGTAGAAAACAAACACGCATGTGTATCTCTTTCATAACTTCATACAAATATTCCAATTTCATATCAATCCCATCTCATATGAATCAAACCTCAGTAAAAATTTTGATGTTTCCTGCACGCTGAACAGAATACTAGTACAGATCCTCTCCTCCTAAATAGTCTTGGCTGGAACACGACAACATTCACCACAGACAGTGTAATAGGCATTACTTGTTTGGTGCAACAAAACAAAGTTTTCTGATAAGACTGTGGCGTCTTCTTGGTCCACCACTCCCTCTTTACAGATTCCATTTTGGTGGTGCTCCATGGAATCATTGTTTCCAACGAACTATGAATTATTATGTTTTCCTTGCTATATAATTGTGACCACTACAAACTTATAAATTAATTAATAACAAGCTTTTTTAGATTAATTAACAACTACTCTTTAATAAGTTCTACATTACTTTTTAGTTCTATTAATTTTTTTTAAATAA
>JASDQU010368270.1:0-11488 GCA_032191745.1 Picea mariana
ACTTTTCGTTCAATGAATCCTATGTATGGGAGAGAGAGAAAGTTTTCCAGATCAACCTTGAACTACAATGCAAAATTTCCTTTAAAATGCAAATGCAACAAATCACGCATCAAATGACAATTCTCTATTGTGTCTTTTCAATAATTTCAACAATCTTAATAATTTGATTTTCAATGTTTTCGAAGATGAAAATGATTTTTTGAAAGAAAAACTTTTGTTCACTTTTCAAAAAGGACCCACACTAGGACAACGAGAGTACAGAAAATCAAAAGCCAAATGAACAAGCAATGATAAAAACCCAATCCACTCTTTCAATGAAAACAAAAATAGAGAGAAAACCAATATAGTCGTTTCAATCGCATAAGAAAATGATCTTTCAAACAAAGAAAATGATAAAGACCAAGAAAAACTCAACTTTCAACCGATCACTGGTCCTTAACTAATCAAACACACTAAGATTCAAAAATCAGAGAGTATGGTGTTGTCAAGAAAAGTCAAGAAACGAAAGTCAAGACAAAAGTGACAGGAAGAGCCTTGAAATCCTAAGACTATTCATGCATCCAAACGAAGACAAGAAAGACATCAATCAATGGTCCAGGAAACTCATATGAGGCAACTAAATTGATCTGGGTAGTTAAAGATGCCAAAACTCAAATCCAAATTTTTGAAAAATTGAGTTTGCAGGCTAGCAATACTACACAGTACGAGAATCACTGATTCTCGCAGGTGACCCTTGAGCAGGGTACGAGAATGTCTCACTGAAAGCTAAAGGCAGAGTGCGAACCCTACCAATTCTCGCAGGCTGCAGTGAAGTGCAGTGCAAGAATTCCTGAACATAATCAAAATTTTGGAAAATGAACCAAAATTTGAAAAGGCCTTTGGACCCAGAGGGTCTATCAGGATATCCTGAAGACTCAGAGATTGATAGGAAAGGAGAAAAGTAAAACCAGAGCAAATGGCCACAGAAAAACACCAAAAGCCACAAAGAAAATGGGATTGTTCCCCAGCGGAGTTGCCAATTTTGTTATCGGACTAATCGGTAGGTGCAGACACTAACTAATCTCCCTAGATCCACCTAGATCTAGAACAAAACAGGACAGGACATGACTCTTTCCCTAGGTTTTGACCATTGAATTAACTAGGAGGAAGGAACAAATAACATACCTTATTATCGCTTCCTAGGGTCTTTGTTGCTCCTGCTTCACTCCAGTGCTCTCGTGAAGTCCAGACCAAGACAACACAAACCAACCAAAGTGAAGATAGCACAATATATTCAACAGTTAACCTATGTGTATAATCAAGGAATTACACAATAAAGTGAGATTAGCTTTATGGGAAAGAGACATGCCATTGTATCATATTAATGGAAAGTAAAGCTTACAACCTGAGCCTTGATGTCACAAACTTCCTTTCGATGGCTCTTGGCTCCGACACACACACTTGCTCAATCCTTGCATGAAGAAGATCAAATTCTCTTGATAGACTTGCTGGAGTCTCCAAGCTGCTGTTCAAAGCTGAGTCCTTCACACAATTCTTTCATCAATTCTCCAATGAATCTTGCTTAACCTTTTCCATGAGAATTCCCTCAATATATAGGAGATAATGAATTAGTTACATGGATAAGAATGATCCCAAAATATCAGGGAATCCAGTACTGGGATAACCATTCGAATGCCAACCCATCCTTCTAGAAGATTCCCTTCTAGAAACATCGAGAATTCATCTTTTTCCATGCTTTAGGAAGAGTTCGCACCCTAGCAGTTCAACACAGTGCGAGAAGTTCGCACCTTGGCTTAAGGAAGCCTGTGAGAATGGGTCATTCTCGCACCCAAATATACTAGCAGCCTGCGAACCTCCTTCAAAAATGAGTTTTCTGGGAAGAGATGAAAGTAACTTTTCTCAGGAGAAAGTTCATATGAAGAGCCTGAGTACACCATCGTCAATACATCATCATGATGACCAAAATCATGGGTAACACAATGCTAACCAAGGAATATAATAAGGGTGGTGGCAACGAAGACTGATTTCATGTAAATGATTTGTTTGGACATTTATATTGTGGATGTGTCATTTATTGTGGGTATCTATAATGGACAATTATGTTTTTTTTTTCCTTCATTTTATAATTATGTTGGATATGAAATGTCAACAACCATTTACAACCACCATATTGAAATTACATTAAATATATGTATAAGCATAATATTTGGTTTTGATATATTTTCATTGTCATACTTATTGTTTATTATAGCAAATTTATGTTGTATTGTATTAAAACATGTTTATGTTAACCTTTGAATTACTAAGTATTAACTGAGATATTACATAGTTGGTGGCGTACAACAGTGAAGATTTATTTTAAATTATATTTTATCTAACGAAAAATGAATTTATTAAAAAATATTCAAACCTCAAAAATTTTATTGTTTGAGAAAATCAAAATTCAAATAAATACATACATACTTTGATGGAACGCCTAAGGACAATTCCAATAAAATAACTTCATGCAACATATACAATACTTGTGGTGTACTTGGCATTACCAACTTTGATGGTATTCCCCACCTTAAGTAGTGCAACTATCATGGCCTTCACCTATTCCAATGCATCATTTAGTTTTATAATCATATAAACTTATATTGATAATTATTTTCACATTCTCCTTGAAATCACTGCTAATATAGGAAGGACATGGAAATTCTAAAAGAGTCTTTTTCTAAAGCCTAGTCAGAATTAAGGAAAATTTTAATGATCCATACTTATCTAAAAGTATAGAATCCTTTGTCAGTTTTACTAATTCTTAAAATACTAATTATAAAATTTTGGGTGATATTATTTTTTAATAAAAGATTCATAAACTCTTTATTAGAGTAAAACATTGTGAAATCATTTCATTGAAAATGTATAGACCAAAATGTATTATTATTCTCTATATTTTTTATTTTAAATTTAATTGAATACATTTCATATATTATAATAGTTGGATAATATAAATTAATAAAATCTTTGGAAAAAATAAATATTAATAAAATATAATCATTATTATTTTAGTAAATAATTATATTATAACTTTGTATTGTAATATTTGAATAATAAAACCTAAAAAACTAACATTATTATTATGTCATCAACATTAATATTAATGAATAAATATGTTATAATGTTATTATTATAATATATGACATAGACATAAATATTCAAATCACAATAATTTCACTCATCATATTTAAGTACTTTTGTTTCTAAACACGTTTAATAAACATATTGTATCTTGTTGGACAACAAACAATTCACCTTGAACAACATTTAAACATTGTCATAATCTAAATGTTCCACGTTTTTGCTCTTTTCTGGGCATATTTTTCGGGAATATTTGTCCAAAATTTGGCGAGAACTTGTTGGATTTGCACATTTGAGTGGTTAGATTTGTATAATTCGAGTGCCCCAGGACTTTTTCAGCACGTTGAATCCATTTATGCATTCAAAAATACAATTTAAACAACAACAAATTGCGAATTTGTGCATATTATGTCGCCGGATTTTGATGAGGAGGGAAAAATGTAGAACAGTTAGAAAACACCTTAAACATTATATGAAATTAATGGCTATTACTTTTTGCAATCACAATCCAAATTAAACACTTTCATAAAGTAAAGTTAAACATTATATGACAACTATAAATTTAAATGAGTGATACATATCAAATTTCACTTAAAAACAAAGAAATCATTAACAATGTTCATCTTTAGCATACTCATATTACATTTTATAAATAAAACAACAACAACAATCACAACATTATATGAAAAACATAATATACATGAGAGATATACATATGAATATACATGTCAAACATACATCTCAACAAAATCTGCAATAAACATGTCATATATAGATCTCCAGTCAAATATAAAACAATCTGTATAAATGTCAATCAGTACCACTATTAGCTAGGTCCACCACCAGAGCTAGGTGCATCAGTGTCTCTGCTACTAGAGGTAGGGCCTCTATCAAGAATAAATATCTCATAAACAAATGTCGGCATAAGTGCACTTTCAAGTGTCTCTATATCAATATCATGAATACGTGCATCAACAGTAGCCGATGTGATTATAGTGTCCAAAGCATCATAAGCTTGTGACACATGTGGAGGAATAGGAGGAAGAGGGTGATCGGTGGATGATGACACATGTGGACTAAGAGAAAGAGAATGATCGATGGATTTTGACACAAGCAGAGGAAGAGGAGGAGGAGGAGGATTGGGCATGGATACAAGTTCAAACACATGTGGAGGGAATCAAGAGGAGGAGGAGGAGGATCAGATGTGGATGGATTGTCGTTAGATGTTGCAGTCAATTCATGTAGAGGAGGATGAAAAGGATCATGTGGTGGAGTAGAGGATGTGGATGGCTCTGCTGATGAGCTAGATGTAGTGTGATCATGAGCACCAGCCCTCAACACATTGATGAGGTTGACTGCACCAACAATATGATGCATCAACATCGTCATGTCATGAGGCAAATGCCTCCATGTAGTAGAGAGTGGCTTTACCCGTAATATGTCTCTAGGGGGTACAAGTACCACTTCGTGAATAGTCAAAAAAATTCGCTAGGAGTTTTTCATCACATTGAATTCATTTATGCATTCAAAAATACAATTTAAACAACAAAAAATTGTGAATTTGTGCATATTTATGTCCCTGGATTCTGATGAGGAGGGAAAAAATGTAGAACAGTTAGAAAACACCTTAAACATTATATGAAATAAATGGTTATAACTTTTTTCAATCACAATCCAAATTAAATGCTTTCATAAAGTAAAGTTAAACATTATATGACAACTATAAATTTAAATGAGTGATATATATCAAATTTCACTTAAAAACAAAGAAGTCATTAACAATGTTCATCTTTAGCATACTCATATTACATTTTATAAATAAAACAACAACAACAACCACAACATTATATGAAAAACGTAATATACACGAGCAATATACATATGAATATACATGTCAAACATACATCTCAACAAAATCTACAATAAACATGTCATATATAGATCTCCAGTCAAATATAAAACAATCTGTATAAATGTCAATCAGTACCACTACTAGCTAGGTACACCACAAGAGCTAGGTGCATCAGTGTCTCTTCTACTAGAGGTAGAGCCTCTATCAAGAACAACTATCTCATAAACAAATGTCGGCATAAGTGCACTATCAAGTGTCTCTATATCAATATCATCAATATGTGCATCAACAATAGTCGATGTGATCATAGTGTCCAAAGCATTAGAAGCTTGTGACACATGTTGATGAATAAGAGGAAGAGGGTGATCAGTGGATGATGACACATGTGGACTAAGAGAAAGAGAATGATCGACAGATGGTGACACAAGCAGAGGAAGAGGGGGAGGAGGAGGATTGGGCGTGGATACAGGTTCAAACAAATGTGGAGGGGAAACAAGAGGAGGAGGAGGAGGATCAAACATGGATGGACTATCGTTAGATGTTGCGGTTGACTCATGTAGAGGAGACTGAGGAGGATGAGGAGGATCATGTGGTGGAGTAGAGGATGTGGATGGCTCTGTTGATGAGCTGGATGTAGTGTGATCATGAGCACTAACCCTCAACACATTGATGAGGTTGACTACACCAACAATATGACGCATCGACATCTTCATGTCACGAGGCAAATGCCTCCATGTAGTAGAGAGTGCCTTTACCCATAATATGTCTCTAGGGGGTACAAGTACCACTTTGTGACTAGTCAAGTATCACTTTGTGACTAGTCCCATAGAGCGCGACATTGATCTAATGCATGACAAAACTGTCTAAATTTTTTTTCGCCCACCTAATCAATTGGGGCTTCCATAATAAACTATCTACATAATACAACATATGGAAACTAATGTGCTACCCATCAGAGCTATACTGTGATAGTGACGAGAGAATATAACACATGAACCTAACATCCTCTCTCTCAAATGGACCTACCTGCAGTTGACCACCTTTAAATTGGAACTCCAAAGCCGAAGTAATATCCGGATTGACATATCTCTGCACATATGCCACTTGGGTGTTTCCTGTAACACCGGTCGGTAGCATAGGGAAATGGGGAAAATACACCCCCCTCCTAGCCAACCCAGTGATAAAATACACATCCTCCATCGTGGGATGATACCACATATCCAAACCGACCCTGAACCCTTGTCTCCCATGATCCCATCGATGGATCAACTGCTATGACAATGTAGAGTCCCCCCTAAGGGATCTTCCCTCTTGATAAAACTTCAGGAGGTCAATATCCATCAAAAGGTCATCAGTATGTTGTGAAACAGGGTGAGGGTAAGCCTCCCTATCCCTCTTCCTGGCCTCCCACTCACACACAAAAGTATATGTCTTGACCCGCCACCGCCCCGTCTCCTGCTCTCGTAGTTGTCATCTATGATTCACATAAAAATATTGTTAGACACATATATAAAGATAAAACAAATTGGAATTGTAAAAAAAATACATATATAAATGACATGTATTCTAAAAAATCCAAAACTAAATTTTTTCTGTAAAGAAATATTTAAAATAAATTGGTGCACCCCCAACAATTCATACGCCCTACGGTCAGTGAGCTCTTGCAAAACAAAAACACCGCTAAGAAATGCATTTGCACCAATAAATTGCTTTTATTAGTACCGATTCATTTGGTTAACAAAGATGCACCACAATGCTAAAATTTATATCACACAAATCTAGGGTGCCCTTTGTTAAACTGAATGCACAGGTGCGCCATGTCTACCAGAGAACGAACAAGTTGTCTACTGGTGACGTTGTATTTACGACACTAGTGCATTTGGGTTACTATTAATGCACCGACACTACCGTGATAGTGGATCATTGATATTTTATGCATCGATGTGTTGTAAAGGATAGAGCATCGGGAACGAGGTGTCCAATGAGATGCCCTGCTATGAAAATTCATGTAATATATGTCTCGGTGCGTTTCTGTATATAGTACCGATACGATGGATTACAATGGTTGCACCACTACGTTAAATTTTATAAATCGTTAAGTTAGCGATGCCTTTAGTTAAGTGAAGTGTACGTGTGGGTAATGTTAAATAACACTGGTGCGATTTATTTAGTGCATGCATGATTTTTATAAAGTATGGTGGTGTGTTTGAACATTGACGTTCCAAGGCGTTATGTGCCTAGTTCACATCGGTGCAGTTGGGTAAAATTTGTGCACCACTAGGTCAAATTTTCATACGACATTGAACTGATGGTGCAATTAATGAAATAAAATGTGTCAGTGCGGGTATAAGCCCATTGTGCACTAATTTCGGGGATTTCTGAAGGACGCAGTGTGTTGTAAAGGATAGAGCACTGGGAACGAGGTGTCCAATGAGACACCCCGCTATGAAAAATCATGTAATATATGTCCCGGTACATTTTTGTATATATTACGGGTGCGTTGGATTACAATGGTTGCATCGCTATGTTAAATTTTATAAATTTTTATGTTAGTAGTGCCATTAGTTGAGTGAACTATAACAGTGCATAATGTAAAACAACACTGGAGCGATTTATTCGGTGTGTGTATGTTTTTTATAAAGTATGGCAGTGTGTTTGAACATTGATGCATCGGGGCATTATTTTTATGGCCTGGTGCTATTGGTTAGAATTGGTGCACTGCTAGGTTAAATTTTATATATCCTTGAGCCAGTGGTCCTGTTAATGAAGTGAAATGGGTCGGTGCAGGTAGAAGTCCATTATGCCCCAATTTTAGGGTGTTTCGAAGGACAAACCAATTTGTTTCTAATAATTCATCATGGTGTACATTTATGCGGTGCACCAAAAGTAGTGCTCACTATGTATTTAACACAATACACATCGCGTCGGGGCAAGCTGAACTATTCAAGTGCACCGCGAAAGATTGAGAAAACAATTTGAAAAAATTCACAAATTTCAAACTAAATTGTAATTTTGAATGGATGAAAATGAAAATAGCAAGGTAATAAATAATTTGCCCAGTCTCTTCTGTCCTAAGGAGGCATTGTTGCACTGTTGAGATGAAATGAAAATTTGTGGTAATTTCAAAAATTTGGAAATGTGTGGAATCCACCAATGGAGATATTCAATTCGGTGTAGAGCACCGGAAACTGAGCATATTAGGAAGAAAGGTGAGTAGCGATGCTTTCTTGATGGTTTGGAAGCACGAGATGCACTGTAACAATGAAAATCAATTTGGTGATTTTTTTTTTAATTTACCCTACTTCGGCATGCTTTGGGACATTTAGGCGCACCGGGGCACAATATGCAAGGACACCGGTGTGATTTATTTGGTGCATACAATTTTATTATAAAGTATGGTGGTGCGTTTAAACATTGATTGTCTGGGACATTATGTTTTAGGTATGCCTCGGAGTGATTGCTTAAACTTGGTGAATTGCTAGGTTAAATTTTATAAATTGTTGAGATAACGGTGTGGTTAATGAAGTGTAATGCACTGGTGCAGTTACAAGCCTATTTTTTGTCAGTGCCAGGGTGTTCCAAAGCACACATCGCTTTGTTTTTTTGGTAATTTAGTGTGGTGCACTAGCTTGAAAGGCACCAGTGAAGACTTATATAGACATTGCGACTGAGGTGATCACTATGGTGTTATGTTTTGAGTACACCCTGAGGCGAATGATTAAACTTGGTTCACTGTTAGGTTAAATATTATATATCTTTGAAATAATGGTGCAGTTAATGAAGTGTTATGCACTGGTGTAGTTATAAGCCCAATTTTCACCAGTGTTGGGGCCTTCCAAAGGACGCACTGCTTTGTTTTTTGGTAATTTTTCATGGTGTGCTAGCTTGAATGAAACTAGTGCAGCCATATATTGACACAACATTGGGAATGCTCATTGTGTATTTAACACAATACACACTGCTTCGGGGAGAGCCAAAATGTTTAGGCGCACCACACAAAATTGAAAAAAAAGCCCAATTTCAAGCTAAATTAAAATTTTGATTGGACATAAATGCAAATAGGAAGGTAATAAATAATTTACCTGCTATGTTCTGTCCCAAGGAGGCATGGTTGCACCATTGAGAGGAAATGAAAATTTGTGGTAATTTCCAAAATTTGGAAATGTGTGGAATCTAGCAATCGAGCTATCTAAGTTAATGTAGAGCATCATAAATGGGTCGTCTTAGGAAAAAGGTGAGCACCAGTGCTGGCTTAAGAGTTTGAAAGCATGTGATGCACGATAACAATGAAAATTGGTTTGGTAATTTTTTTTATTTACCCTACCTCAGTGCACCTTTAGACAGATAGGTGCACCGATGTGTGTTGTTCAATGACACTAGTGTGATATACTTGGTGCATGTAATTTTAATATAACGTATGGTGGTGCTATGGGAACATGGATGCACCAGGGCGTCATTTTTCATGAAATTTATGGTGCGTTGATATTTTAAAGTTGCATCGATTAAAAAAAAACCTCTTCAAAATCCTCTCGCGACCCGCCTCCTCTATGAACAATGACAGAGTGTTTGAAAATTTAAGCACCAGTGCAATAGTTTTTATATGCGCACTGGTGCATATGTTACATAAAGGTGCACCGGAAAAAAAACCCTCCACAAAAACCTCCGACCGCCCACCTCTATTATTTATAGCTAAGGGAAGAATTTTTCGAGGAGGTTCCATAAAAACCTCCACTAGAAGGTTTTCTCCTTGTAGTGGTATGATCCAATAAATGTTAGAGGTCATCATCATTCAGCCTAGCCAAAGTTATTTCTCTTCACCAGTGGTGATGGTTACAAAAAAGGATGGTTCATGGCGTATGTGTCTAGATTATATACAACTCAACAAAATCACCATTAAAGATAAGTTTCCTATTCCTGTCATTGATGAATTATTAGATGAATTGCATGGAGCAATTTTTTTTACTAAGTTGGATCTTTTTTCAGTATATCATCAAATCAGAATGAGGTAGGAAGACATTCCCAAAACAACTTTTAGAACACATGAGGGTCATTATGAATTTTTGGTTATGCGATTTGGACTTACTAATGCACCTTCAATATTTCAAAGCTTGATGAATTCTATTTTCAAGCCCTTCCTTAGAAAATTTGTCTTAGTATTTTTTGATGACATACTAACCTACACCAAATATTAGGAAGAACATGTACAATATGTTTATAGTGTATTATAACTATTGGAAGAGAAACAACTTTATGTAAATCCTTCCAAGTGTGCCTTTGGGGTTCAAGAAGTAGAATATTTGGGTCATATTGTATCTCATGAAGGTATAAAAGTGGACCCTAACAAAATTAAAGCTATGAGGGAATGGACAATTCCCAAAACTTTGAAGAAACTTAGAGGATTCTTAGGATTGACAGGATATTACCACAAGTTTGTCAAGAAATATGGTCAAATAACAACACCTCTAACAATATTAATAAAGAAGGAAGCATTTTGTTGGACTGAAAAAACAACCAAAGCTTTTGAAAAACTTAAGGAGACTATGTGTACAACTCCTATTTTGGCCACACCTGACATTACAAAAACATTTATTGTGGAGTGTGATGCCTCAGGCCATGGAATTGGTGCAGTTTTAATGCAAGAAGGAAGGTCCCTTGCCTCTAAAAGTAGAAAAGTTAAAGGGAAAAACTTACTCAAACCCATTTATGAAAAAAAAATGTTGGCCATACTACATGTAGTTAAGAAAAATTTCCCTCACTTAATAGGATGGCACTTCAAAATAAAAACATATCATGATAGTTTGAAGTACTTCTTGGAGCAATGATTATCTTTAGAAGAGCAAAAAAAATGGGTTACAAAGATTTTAGGTTATGGCTTCAAAATTATCTACAAAAAATGAAAGCATAATGTTGTGGCAAATGCCCTTTCAAGGAAAGAAGAAGAAATATAAGATTCACTATGTGCTATTTCTATTCTGCAATTTGATTGGRTGGAAGAAGYAAGGATAAATAGGAGCAATATCATTCAACAACTACATGAGGACCTCGGTTCATTAGATAATTTTGTATGGAAGAATAGTTTGCTACAGTATCATGATCATCTGTATTTATGTAAGAATCCTCAAATCAAATAGAAGGTCCTTTTGGAATTGCACACTTCTCCTATAGGAGGACATTCAAGATTTTTGAAAACATACCATGGGATCAAGAAGGATTTTTTCTGGGAAGGTCTTAAAATTGATGTTCAAAAGTATGTGTCTAAATGTTTGGTTTTCCAATAGAACAAGGGAGAGACAATCAAGATGCCAGGTATCCTGCAACCATTAACTATACCAAGTCAACGATGAGAAGAAGTTCCAATGGATTTTACTAAAGGTTTACCCAAATCTAGAGGAAAGGTTGTCATCATGGTAGTAGTGTATCGAATGACAAAGTATGCCCATTTTTTCCTTTCTTTCTCATACTTTTAAAACAAGTACAATAGCCACAACATTCATGGAAACAATTCAAAAGCTATTT
>JASDQU010368290.1:0-11488 GCA_032191745.1 Picea mariana
TCACAGAGATTTTAAAGAGAAAAGTTAGGAACAGACTTGCCTCACGAGATCCGCGCCTTTGGAGTTTAGAAACAGTAAATGCGTGATATCTTGCAGAACCCCGGGTTAATTCGATAACTTTGATCCTAATACTGCACCGATTTTTACAGAGAGTTTAAAGAGCAAAGTTAGGAACGGACTTACCTCACGGGATCGGCGCCTTTGGAGTTTAGAAGCAGTAAATGCGTGATATCTTGCAAAACCCCGGGTTAATTCGATAACTTTGATCCTAATACTGCACCGATTTTTACAGAGAGTTTAAAGAGCAAAGTTAGGAACAGACTTACCTCACGGGATCCGCGCCTTTGGAGTTTAGAAACAGTAAATGCGTGATATCTTGCTGAACCCCGGGTTAATTCAAGAAGGGAAAAGAACGATTCTTCTCTCTTTCCGTCTTCTTTTCCGATCCACGGGCCAGCTTCGTTTTTCCTTTGCGTATTCAAATTTCAAAGTACGTCGCTTTCGCCTTCTTTCCGATCTGATTGCAAATTAGAGCTTAGCCCATGGGGTTTTGGTTCTTCGAAAGTTTGAAGACTTCCCATTGTTCCAATTCTCTGCATCCGGCCATTGTAGGCATTCAACTAACCTTTTTCCAGGAATTCATCCATCTCTTCGCCTGATTTGCTGCCCGCAGAGAGATCTCATCCTTAAAAGGAATTTATTCCCGTCCTTCGCCCGCGTATATTGTGTATTTGCTTGCTTTCCTCGAGAATATGATATTTCGGTTATATGTGGAATGGCTTTTTAAAAATAATTCCAGTCACGGAATTGTCTAAATATTTTGCTATTTGGATTCATATATAACTAGAATACCCCGAAAATAGAATGTAAATTTTTTTATTTTAAACTAAGTGTGATCTTTTTTTTTAATTCCATGTAATATTTGTATTCATCTTTCTTTTTTCCCTTTTTAAAGTTTTTCTATGTATAGTCTTCCCTTTATAGTTATTTAACTTTTTTTTTTTTAAACTTAAAAAAAAAATCAAACTATATTAGCATACCTCTAAACAGGTGAATGGTAATGTCGAAGTAATTTGAAGAAAGTTTTCATATTAAT
The DNA here is from genome assembly GCA_032191745.1 of Picea mariana. Taxonomy (NCBI): domain Eukaryota; kingdom Viridiplantae; phylum Streptophyta; class Pinopsida; order Pinales; family Pinaceae; genus Picea; species Picea mariana. Next base: position 1,097 of record JASDQU010368290.1, read on the forward strand.
TAATTAAAATGATTTAGGTGATTACATTGTATTTCTTCTCTTCGATTATGATTTATTTCTTTGAGGAAAAACAAATAAAGATGACAACTTATTTTTTGATGGGGAGATTTTTTTTTCTTCATATATAGAGAGAGAAAGCTTAATGGTTAAGAAGATGTGTTTCCTCCTAAAAGGTTACAGGTTCAAATCTAGAGGTGGATAGGGTGAAAATTTCCTCCAACATCTCATAAAGAGGTGGGTATGGTGAATATTTCCTCAAACATTAGCTTTTAAAATCTTGTTAAAATCTCATAAAATGTAATATGGGTGGCAAAGAGTCTATTGGTTAAATTTGATAAATCTATAAAAACGATTTGAATTTAAAAATAAGTTTAACAACTCTATTAATTGTATTGTCCATTTTAATTAACTCTAATGATGGTATGAGAAAGCTAGTCTTCATAGCCACCCATATAATCTATATTTGAAAATATTAAAAAAACACTAATAACACACTTTAAAAATACAATTCTAAGATGCATTTTCCAAGTTGAAAAAAAAGATAAGAAATATTTAAAAAAAACTTTCCATATATCATTAAAATTCACACATCAAATAACTAAAGTTTATCCATGCATATTGTTTGTTGGTTATTAATTTCATGAAACCATTAAGTAGGTAAAGGTGAATAGGATTGATAGCAAGTCTCATCACTCGAGAGCGGGCTCTGCGGCTAGGGTTTCCCTGGCCGCAACCCCTCCCATAGAGTTTTTTCGTGGGCACCTCCCTACTGCTGGCAACCGCCTAGATTGTGGCTTCGCCCCCCTGGATGAACGGTACATGTATTCGCTGGTGCCCAATCACTCGATGGTTTGGATACGCTTTGCTTGCGTCGCCTGTGGTATGGACCCCGAGGATTCTTGGTTTCTCGTTTGGTATTGCTCCGGTGCGTCGGCGTGCGCGACTTGTGGATTGTATGTTGTATGGAGCTCCTTTCGCTGGTTCCTAGGGCAGTTAGGGTTTCTTCCTTAGCCGACTCCTTTTTGCTCTGGTTTTGGCTGACGGTAGCTACGTTTTGTTTGGCTTCGCCTCTCTGTCTTCTTCTTGATCCGATTTGGGGTTTCCCTGGAGGCTCTCTCTTGGAGGATTGTTGGTCAGGTGCTGGGTCTTTGGACCTAGGATCTTATGCTTTTCGTATCGGTTGCTAGGTTTTCTGCTTCTTTATGGAGGTTGGGTCAAAGCTTTGAGGTCCACTATTGGGCGTGCAGTGCTTCCACACTTTGAAGTCCATCTTCGGGCATGCGGCATCTGAACTATTTTCCTATAGATGCAGGGTTTTCCTACTCTATTTTGACATGTTTGTAACTATGTTTAGCGACTTATTAGCTAGATCTGGACCCTATCAGGCCTCTTTTATTTCTAGTTTTTTTCCCATGTATGGGGTTGTGCTTTGGGCACTTGTTAAATGTAATTTTCTCTACGTAGTTTCCTTTTTAGTTACTATATACTTGGTTATTTCCTTGTAGCCTAATTTTGTACCTCCTTAAGAAATTACAAATTTTTTATGTGGAAAAAAAAAGTAGATAAAGGTGATAAATTGTGGGGGCCTAAATCAAACAATATAAATAGCCAAAATGTAGAACATTTAGACATATAAAAAGTAAGATTGAATATTTAACCTTGATGGTTAAAAATCAATTATATCCCAAAAAACATTATAAATAATTTATCTATTTTAACTGAAACATTTTTTAATTTCAGTATTTTTATATTAAATAATTATTATTTTTATTATTATACTATAATATATAGATTTAATATAAAGCATTTATATTTTAAATTATTATATATGAAAATGAAGAACTAAAATTACACCTATGTTTTCCACTAAATGTTTGGAGGGGAAATACATTCCCTCCAAATATCTATCACCTATTTCACTCACCACCACCTCCATTCAAAACTAAAAAACCTCTTATATTCATAAGTTACCAATTAATCAATGAGATCGATAATCACAAACATGCTATGTGCAACAAAGAAATTGATTCAACAACTAGGTGCAAATATGAAATAAAAGAAATTAATACATATAGTATCTCAAAAGATGCACAAAATGCATCTTCACTCAATAATCCTATCTAATAATTAAATTTATTACAAAATCTTGAAAATATGCTTAAATTATAAGCTAGAAATGCAATAAAACTCATTGATACAATAAACAACAATAAATAAAAATTAACAAGAGTTATAAAAAAATCACCAAATCACATTCCTCTATTTGTCCATCGGTTGTAATAGATTCTTGTTGAAATTTTAAATCACATTCCTCGATATATATCACATTCCTCTATTTGTCCATCGGTTGTAATAGATTCTTGTTGAAATTTTAAATCACATTCCTCGATATATTATAATAAATTTTTATTGAGGTTTTAATTATTATTATTATGCAGAAGGTATACTATAGAAATAGGTTTAGAATAATAATATAGGAACATCATATCATCTTATTTATATTAATAAATTTTTATTGAGGTTTTAATTATTATTATTACGTAGAAGGTATACTATAGAAATAGGTTTAGAATAATAATATAGGAACATCATCTTATTTAATAAAGACACAAACTTATTTAATAAAAACACAAAACACATATCATGTGATAGTTCATGTTTGAAATAATATTATTTATATAAAAAAACATGTATATATCATGTGATAGTTTATGTTTGAAATAATATTATTTATATAAAAAAACATGTATAAATATAAAAGACACAATATTATTAATATAAAAAAAAAATCATGTATAAACACATGATACATATAATGTAAAGGATAAAAATAATCTTATATATATATATATGTATCACAATAAATTGATTCTTCAAAATTGATTATCTCACTTAAAATAGATCATTTCACTTGGATATAAATTATAATGAATGTTATCTATATAACCGATAAATTAACAAAAATAAATCTTAATATATTTTTGATATTGAATTTTAATAAAAATGAATTTATCTTAAAAGAAATGTTTCAATGTTATTATATTAAACAAGGTTGCATGGCAGTGCAATCTCTGCCAAGAAGGTTAGAAAACAAATTGTGGAAAATGGGGTTGAATTGTAAATGAAACAAAGTGTTAGGTGCAAAATGTATATCAAGGAAATGTTGTGCAAAATGTATATCATGGAAGATAGAGCAAAAGTAAATGGCGGTCGGCAGGCACAATGGCATCTAATTTTTGAAAGTATATAGAAAACCTAATTTTTTTGAAAGTATATAACAAAGTAAAAAATTTGTTGACAGTGCAAGATTAAATTTGGAAATTTAAATGCATTTTTCATATGGACTGGTGAAAGATAAAAATATATGATGATATAAAATTAATAGGAGATAAATAATATAAAAATTTAAATGCATTTGTGAACATGGGGTATATGTAAATGACGCTTGCATTGTTGAACGCCATTTATTTTGAAATATATAAAAAAATAAAAGTGTGTAACATATAAAAGAGTAGATGCATTTTTCATACAGACTGCTAAAGGATAAGAATAAAAGTCTAACATATTAAAAAACAAATGCATTTGTTATACAAAATGCGGAAAGATAAGAATAGAGTCTGTAACATATAAAAATTTAAATGCAATTTTTATTTCAAGTATGTCAAAAAATGAAAGTTTGTTACATACTACTGCAAATTTTGAAATATACCAAAAAATTAAAGTCTGTTACATATAAACCGGAATTTCAATGTGTTTGTCATGTAGATTGGGATTCGGGCTCCCACGGACCATTAGAGAAATATGTACAAGAAACAGGATTGTGGAAAGAAGATAGAGTGCAATAGCTGCAAAAGAAAATAAATGGAAAGGTATAAGTGTTTGCCTATACATCTGTATTTAAGAAAGTGGAATAACCGGGCTGAGAAACAAAGAAAGATGCGATGACTAAACTTACATTGAGGGTACATATGAGCACTTTGGCTATTTGCTTGTTGTTTCTGTTTCATTGATGTCGGCGACGACTGTGGTTTCAAGGATGTTCTCCACGACTGTTGGAATGCCGGGAACTACCTGTTGTCTTTCGTTGGCGACCTGTTTCAATTGCCTTTCAACCCATTCTTCAATGTAGCTTCTCATTGGGGCGACGTTGATCTCATTCTGGATTTTGATGTTGAAAACTTCGTTTTCTAATTCCTGGAAGTCGATAGAAAGATTAGAGAGAGCTTGATGAATTTCCTCATTCTGTACTGCATATTTGACTAGCTAGTCATGGACGCGAGCTTGATAAAATTGAAGGATGCTATAAAACTTTTCCAGAGACAAGGTATTCAACATAGCAACCTGTTTATCGAACTCTTGTCTGGTTAAGGGCAAGGATTTTGCGATTAAGAGGGGGTCTTGGAAGTCCTTGGTTTTCCTTGCTAAGTCTATATTTGATAGCTTTGTGAATGATTTATCTTTCTTTGCTATGGCTTGTTCACATGACTGAACAATGAGACACGGGTTCTTTACTTTTTGTTTCCAACATGCATTCAATTGGCCGATCCGGTTTTTGGATGGAAGATCTTCTTCTCTTCTTTTTGTTTCTGTCATATTGTTGACAATCTTGCCAAAAGGGATGACCGTTTTTAAAAAGAAATTTTCTTCATCTTTTAATTCGGCTTGCAAAAGCTCAAGCAAGGTATGTGCCCTGGTTCCAAGGGAAGCGATGGTTTGTGATCTTTTCCACACCTGGGTAACCAGTTCCATTCTTTTTTTGATATTGTTCTCCACATATCCTTTAAAGGATGTGAGCAGGGTGGAGGATGATTTTACATTGGGTGCAGGGGTGCCAGGCATGGATATTGCCAAAGGATCGACAAGCAATGGCATAGGAATGAAAGCGTCTTCCAATTCCTTGACTCGACCCTTCAGTTTGGCATTCTGGGTCTCGATGCATCCAATGGAATCATGAAGTGCTTCTCCAGTCGTGGTGTGAAGTTGATAGATTTGGGACGGCCACATGTTGGCAACATCAACCTCTGAACGAGATTTGCCTTTGATATTTTTAACATTTTTTTTCTCAAATATCAATCTTTTGTTCCGGCTATAAAAAACAATGCTCTTGAACATGAAGGATTCATCTTCATCAAAATTTTGGGTAACGGTTATGCCCATTAGATGGATATGGTGGATGTTGTCTTGGGGTTTATCAAGGAAGGGGAACATGGCATCCAGATCATTGTCAATTTTCATGTTCTGACTCTGAATTTCCGGCTCTTCTGCCTGACCCACATTTTTTTTTCTCTTCTTCTCTACTAGAAGCTTGTGAGAACTATCAATTTTAGAGTGAGGAGGGTCATTATCTCCTCCTCTGTTTGAAGAACTTTGGGTTTCTTTGTTGCTGTGATGGGCCATTGGAGCGATGCTCTAGGATGTTGTACTTTTTGGAGTGGTATTTGCGGATTGAACACTCTTGTCACTAGGGCCTTTCCCCTGTTGCGTGTACAATTTAGTGCAGCTTTGCACTGTCTCTACATCACCGGTATCAAAGGCAGGACCGCCCCTGTCTCTTTTTTTGGGCAGGTGTTTATTTACAAAACAATCGCCGAGGCCAAGTAATTGTAAATGTTGTCTAAAAATATCATAGGGGTCGAATCCTCTTATGTCTTCAACATATCTAAGGTTGCAGATGCTAAAATGTGTTGCGAAATCGTCAATTTTGTTGACATTTTTCAAGACGAACTCCCCTATTTTCCAAGGCAGAGGAATGACCTGTTTTTTTTTTCTTCCTTTGAAACAGATGGAACCAATAGTTGTATTGACATGCTACTTCTGCAATAAAAATTATGTCTGTAACATGAAATGGAAGGAGAGCAGGTTGTTCCGTGGAACCAAAAATTCTTATGACAGTGTAATTATCCAAATGTTGGAGTGTCCCCTTATTGTCCAAAAAACTAGTTGTTTGTTCATATATGCGGGGAGCATTTTCTCCTAACAAAAAAACTTTGAAAACAGACAGGAAGCCATTAAAAACCTCATAAAAATAGTAGGAAGCCTTGTGATTCCACAAGGCCTAGTACCAGAACGTTACTGGGTGGAATTCACAGTTGACTTTTTTGGACAGAGACAGTTGCAAAAATTGACAGGAATGTGCTATTGCAAAAACTAAATAGGATGACATATAAATTTCTTTTTCCTTTTGTAGCTTGACAACTGGGAAGATATTTCATGGGAAATTAACCTGCCCCAATAAAAAAGGGCTTGTTCGTTGACTGTGAAATACAAAATATAACGAACCATGCGGGAAACAGTACCCGTGGACTCTTGTCTTGTTATTCTTGTAAACAGCCAGGCACTTTCCCGAAATGGATTTCTAAATGAATTAACCTGCATACTTGTAATATCTTCAGGAACTAGATTCGACCTTTCCGAAAAATGGGGCAAGAGGTCCAATCCGTTATTATGCTTTGCTAGGAACTGTTTGCAATCTTCTCCTTTGAATGTCAATGTTGGATTTCAGCATCAGGCAGAAGACTTGAGGTTACAAAGAAACATAAGAGTTGTCGTGCAGTGGAATAATTATTTTCTCTACAATAAATTTATCGGCGCACCAAGAGACCAGGTCCTTACAGTCAAAAACCTTAGGGACACAGCCTACATGAGCAATCCTGGAGGTCAAAATTACTTGGTTCCCTGCGGTAGGGGTTGAGTAATAAGAAAATGCCCTGGACCAGTGGAAGTTCTGGTCCTCATGCCCGAAGGTGTTCACTATATCTCCACAGAACTAGTGTCGAGCTGATGCCATAGGTTTATGAGAAGTTTTCTTTGTTGCAGATGATGGTTTAAATGAATTGTTAGAGCAAATAATGTAACTTTTTGCTAAATCTTGGTTAAATGCTTGTGAATGGGAAAGCTCATCGAGCCTTTCACTGATTAATGAAAACCTGTATTGGTGGTGCATGATGAACTATTAGCAGTAAAATTTATTTATTGCATATTTAGAAATGCGAACGTGGCAGGTACGACGAAGAGCAATTAAGGAATGGAGGTTTCCTGAACGTGCGAAGGGCATGTCGTGTGAACGGGATTTCATAATTTTGAAATGAACACTCGCAAGGGATAATATAATCCACCCGCAAATTTTGGTTTAATGCGCATGAATACGAGATGTCCTCGAGCCTTTCGCCCATCAAAGACAATATATATGGTTTCTGCATGATGACTTGTTAGAATTAAATGCCAGCAATTCCATATTTAGAAACAAGATATATATATATAACTTTTTATTTTCTTTTATTATAGACAAGTGCGAAGGTGACAGAGAGGGCGAAGAGAAAGGAAAGAATGGAAAGCTCTGAAAAGCGGTCGGACAGGATTCAAAAAAGTGTTACGAGGATAGTCAGGACAACTGAGTGTTGCACGATGAAATTTCATGTTTCAGAATTTTTGAGTGAAAAATGTGTAAAATGAAAGAGATCATGATGGGGCAGTTGAGTGACCGGTTTGTATATTTGCAGAATTCCGCCAAAGTGGCTAAGTATGGAACAGGGAAATTGCTAATTGCATACGTGGCAATCATATCTTATATATAATTGCCAACTGCTAATTGCAAAGGGGTGCAGATACAGGAAATAACGACTACAAATTGAATATTTCTTCAACCCGCCAAACCGACGATTTGCCAAATAAATTCAAACAAATGGTGAAGTATGGAAAGCGGACAAATGGGCTTCAAAATGGGGTGACAATAGTTCCACTAAATATGCGAGGACCCGACAGTTAAATTGTATTTCTCGAAAGTTTTCAGTGCAAAAATGTGTAGCATAGAAAAGGGCATGATAGGTGGACCGTAATACGAAAAAGCGTATGATCTAAGAACGGTTGCAATTTTGAATATCTGTCAATTTGTATATACCAAAGCTCCAATTGCTATTTGGAGGTCACGAAGAAGTATAATTGCAATGTTGACCCGACCAGCGCACAAGTCCGCATGTCAATTTGTATATGGCGAAAATCTGGGTACCAGTTGTGGGATAGGGAACAGTAGACGATCAATTTAAAGAAAGGGGAAGCGGTCGTTGGAAACACAAACACATGAATCCTCGAAGCTGCAGAGCAACACATTGTTGAGAAAAAAACGATTAAGTAACTAGGAAGAGAAACTAGAGGGAATAAAAGAGTGGGAAAATAGAGAGGCGGAAGGCAGTTTTCGTAAGCACGAATTGGTTTCAAAGAAGCGCCATCATTGCAAAACCATGATCTACTAATTGCCAGTAAATGCGTTGTTGAAGATTACATTTTATTGCAACGTATGCATGCAACTATGTTCTTGATACATTATTCCATGACTGTAACATATCAACTTAACCACTAAATTTCCTTTTCTAGTAATTGCCAGCAAATGCTTTTTGGAATATTAGATTTTATTGGAACGTGTGTGTGTAACTATGTTCTTGATACATTCTACCATCAGTGCAACATATTAACTCAAGTATTAAACTTATTGCAATATGGGATGTTAGCATTAAAACTTAATAATTGCATTTCTAGAAACAAGAATAACGATTTTGCTGCAACATTGTACATTGGTATTAGTAAACACAAGATTGAAGAAGTACGAGAGCACCGAAATATGCCAATTAGAACATGCATTAAACCCAGAAAAGAGGCAGCAACTAAGAGTGCAAGACAATTTTTTTTTAATAGCAAATCCATTTAAAATAAAAAAATAAGAAAAACACCGAGTACTGTACATCTATGCTTAGAAATTGGACCCAATTCTTCGGGCCAAAACATTGAAGGTATTTGCGACAAACACAGGCATGGTTTCTGCAGTATGCAAGATCCTTGGAGTTTTCTAGTCGATGAATCATCCTCTACTGAAATTGATATTTTTCATAAGCTTTTCCTCAGAAAGAAGACGAAAATGGTTGCAGGGCAAGTGGAATAGCCCTTAGCTGAAACCACCTCTGCATAGTCCAAAACAATTCAGTAGCATAGCTTGCACGTGCAATTGCAGAGGCCCAAATTAGTCCATTCTGGGCAGAAGGAGATGACTAGTAGGAAAATGCGTGGTAGGAGCGAGAGTTTTGGACCTGATGCCCGAAAATGTTAAACACTATTTTTTTGGCTTGAAATATATCTCTGGGAGCATCAACATGTCATTGCTTTACACTGAAACTGTTTCGCCCAGAATGGACTAATTTGGAACTATGGAATTCCTACTTTTGCGGTGCAAAGTGGTTGTTGCGTTCACCGTCAGTTTCTTTTCTGAAACTCCTTTTAGTGTTGTCATGACTGCGATCACCGATCCGGGAAGGTCCATTAGAATTTTCATTTGGTTGGGACGATGTTTGAAATGAAAATCGGGGAGGGATAATATAAGTCTCCGCAAATTATGGTTTAATGCTTATCAATGGAATATCTCCTCGAGCCTTTTGCTAATCAATGACAATTTCCAGGGTTCGTGTGGAATGAGTTGTGACCATCACAACTCACTAATTGCACAATTAGAAAAAAGTGCGAACGTGGCGGTGACAATGAAAAGAGATTAAGAATCAAAAATTTCTTTAAAGCACCAACCCGTTGGCGCACAAAAAAAAAAGATTGTGTGGCCTTTGAAATGAATACTTGGAAAGGATAACATGCGTGTGGGCAAATCTTAGTTTAATTCGTACTAATGAAAAATATTCTCCGGACTTCCGGACATTAATAACAGTTTTAACGGTTGCTGCAAGATGGCTACTATCATTAAAGATTAATTATTGCATATCTGGAAACAAGTACGAAGGAAGCAACAATGGCGAAACCGACCAAGAAATACCAAAGTATGAAAAGCGGTCGGGTGAAGATATACCCAGGGCACGTGAAGGGCCGATGGTTCTCGGCCTTGTGGGATGAAAAATGAGCCTCTATTGTTCAGTGTCCTACAAATAACACCTACACTTCCACGATATACAAATTGACAGGCGGATTTGCGAGTTGGTTGGTTCAACATTGCACTTTTTTTGTCCTTAGAGATTCTGTATTAATTCCATAATTAGCCACTTTTTTGGATCGGGGGTTCTTGGGCTGGCGAGCAAAAAAATGGGCATCTATTATTCCGTGCTCTACAAATAGCACTAACAATTATGCGATATACAAATTCAGAACCTAAACTGTGCTAAATTATTACTATTAAATATTTATATTGTAGAATTTAATTATATGAAAAAGTTTGCACAATTTGGTCAGTCGAGTGATATAAAAGTATTTCCACAAACGAGCAATATAAAAAAGAGTCATTCCATACTTAGGCAGTTTTTTGATCGCGGGTTGGTGGCCTCTCGGGCTGAAAAAAGAGTCTCTATTGTTCCATGTCCTACAAATAGCACCTAGATTTCCGTGGTATACAAATTGATAGGAGGACCT
>JASDQU010368300.1:0-11467 GCA_032191745.1 Picea mariana
CTGTAGCCTTCCCTTGATAAAATTCTTGTGGGTATGGTCCCTGCATGCTTAATCCAGTGATCCTATGGATCAACGTCGGATCGACGATGATACTCCTGTCCAACCACAGATAACCACCATGGAAGCACGACAATAGGATCTTAACGCATGTGTTAACCTCCTAATGTCTTCTGAAGTGTGGTATCTTCATCACGTTCAAGATAGTGGACCTTGCGATGTCCATGGTCCACGGCTAGGGGATGATCTTCGACTTCTTCCCCTTTGTCTTGGTCAAGTACTTGTATGGCGCGAGCATGCCATAGATCTTGCGGTCTCCTAGGTTATAGTCACTGATCTTCAACATAGGAATCCTCTCCAACTGCGGTCTAACTGTGCGTATTCCCTTCGGGAGGTACGCAGTGATGACTGTGTAGTCAAAGTCCCTCGGGACACTGTCACGACTTGCCACACCAACCAGGGGTGGGATGTAGTCAGGTAGGATGGATGGTATTAGCTTTGCATTCACCAAGTCATCACGATGCTTCATTTGTTTCTCTGTCGCAGTGCGGGATGGTCCAGATCCACGACTAGTCGACGGGGATGTTTGCACTCCTCTCGTTGATGAGGCTTGAATGCATGCGGACATCACCTTCTCGGCCATGAGGTCTATTAGGATCTCTTCGACAACTTTTTCTGTTGTGATAATTTCGTTCGACATGCACACTCGAGATCTGATATCTTAGGTTGGTGAACAAACACTCAATGTAACAGAACGGATGGCGAGGTCGCAATAATCACTGCATGAAATCAACTAGTTCTCTGAGGGCTCGAGTAATTGGAAAAAGTGTTCTCGGTGCAATGCTCGACAGGATAAATAGATATTATCGTAACAGACTCTTCCAACGGGCAGGAATGCCTCAATCAATGCAATCCCATCCATTATGGCACGGTCCCAACGGTCCAAGGGCAAACGTTCCAACAATAACTGTGTTTCTAGTCGTTCTGGAGCGTCGTTCTAACGTTCGGGACACCTCCAACGATCATATTGCTTCGTCGTGGCGAAGTACCAATCTGCATTGTACTAATATTCCGGCGGAGTTCAAATTCTGGAAACCTTCCTTCTGCGAAGTCTTCCCTGGAACTTCTTGCAATTTTTCTAACTTTGTTTTCTTCTTGTTGAGCTTTATGGCTTTCTTTCCTGAAATCTGAATCATCGGTTTCCTCTTTCCATTATCGTTCTGATCTCCTCTTGACATGATAGCTTCGCACTGTGGAGGGTCTTTCATAGGGTTCAAGGGTAATACTTCTTCTCTTTCTGGGGTAGGTGCTCTACTCTCTTGTACAGATAGGTGTCTCCAGTCTTCATGTATCCTTTCAACTTCAACGTCCATATCTTTGGTCCTTAGTAGCTTCGACTGGTTCTCTTGTTCTTCCAGTAAGTGTGTTATTCTCCTAGCCATGAAATCTCTTAGTTCTTTCTTTTTTTGTTCTAAATCCTCCTCTTCTTGTTTCCTTTGTATCTGATCTTTCTCAATCCAGGTTTTTCCTAGAAAGATAGCAAATGGGGCGTTGTTCTCAACAAACTTAACGATCTCAAATTCTTCTTCTGTCGAAGTGCCATGAGCACTCATAGATGTCTGGGTAAGTCTTTCACATAGGGTTATCATCTTTCCTCTAAATAATCATATTCCTCCTAATGAAGAAACCATAGCGAGCTTTCCCAAAATTTTCCAAGTTCTTTATGTCATGATATTCACATGTGTTTCCTCATCCAGGACACAGTCTATGTCGAAGTCTCCTATTATTGTTTCTATGCACTCTTTCTCTTTTAAGATCTCCGATAAGTTGATATCTTTGTGATTGTTCAAGGTTTCTTTCATCTGTAATAATACAGTCTCTGATCCTTTCTAGGGTTCTATCATATCCTTAGTTTCTTGGCTTGTCTCATAGTTTTCTTGTCTCATATTCATCTTTTCAACTTTTGCAATCATTCTAGGGCAATCCAAAACTTCATGTCCAATGGCCTTACAACAAAGGCAAATAGGACCTCTACTAGGGCATTCCTTAGCAAGATGTCCTGGTCTTCTGCAACTATATGAAAGAGTTAATCCTCTCTTTCTCTTGAACAATCCCCAACCTTTCTCGTACTGTGCACTAGGATCACAGTAACTAACCTGCAAAAAAATATTTCTAGGATCATGCATCCATTTGTTAGTCCAAACATTATTTTTATGCATAGGAATAACATATCTTTCATTATTTCTATTAGATCTATCAATATCAAATCTCATTTCTTTTAGTTGTACATTAGTTTTCAGATTAAGACCAAATCTATTAAACATACCTAGATCCATTCTTTCGAAATAAAAAATTTCACTTATCTTACCTTTCTCAAAGCACAAAGCTTCAAGATCTTACCTCTTTTCTTCAGATTGAACTTCTTTTCTTAGCATAGGGCTTTGCAAGTCAAGTAGAATACAGCACACTAAAGTAGCGAATCTACGCACAGAGTTTTCTCTTTTCTTCAATTCCCAGCAATCACAGTTTTTCGTCCCGGCAACGGAACCATTTGTTGGCACAGGGGCAGACCCAAGGTTCAACTCTTCAACAGCGCACCAACAAAACCCTAACTATCAACCCTTTCAACAACACCTGCGAAGCAGATGAAGTCTCACCCGAGGTAGAGGCAGGGGTGGTTGCAGGACTCAAATGTCTGCAACCTAGCTGGGACACAGACCTGTGATTACACCACTCTAACAAAGCACTTAGCAGTTAGCATTCATCAGTATTTAACCCTTATTCACATTGCAGATCCAAACCCTAATTACAGAACAACGCAGTATTCAACCAGATCTAACGCATCTAAGCACTTAGCATATGGAAAGAGATCAGACCTAGCATTCATTCACATCACTAAGCACTTAATCTATCATACCAGGTTAATCTAAACATTCATTGCTGCACTAAGCTTAAATCATATGAACAATATAACAACCATAATGCACAAAGCAACCATAACACAGGAGATACGTGGTTCACCCCAACTTGGGGCTACATCCACCAACTCTTCTCTTTTTTATTATCTTCTGTCAATCTTCTTACATGCACAGAGCCCAAAAACCCCACTCTGCATAGGACAGGAGATCTGGGCGCACCTCRCCAGATCCTCCTTCCCCGAGTTAGGTCACAGCACAAAGCCTTCTTATACAATTTGCACACAAGCTTCTTACAATCACTTGCACTTAGCTCCGCAAGTCTTAACACATAGTATGCACAAAGCCTCTAGCTCTGCACTAAGWCGATTCTACTWGGTCTCTCTACTTACATCGCCTAGCTTTCTATTTATACATTACAAAATGCGCCTAAACATGGGTAGACCCATGGGCCGACATCCCATACCCGTTACATAAACCCTAAACCCAAAAGTGCCCTAAAAGGGGGTCGAGATCCCGCGATCTCCGCCTCGCCTGGTGCTCCGTCTTCGACCAACCTGTCGAAGTCCCAAAAATGGTCAAACATGACCAAGGTTCTCCAAAACTTAGTCGAGGGCCAACAATATCTTATTGGAGGATTAATTCAGTTAACAAACACAAAGCCACATTTGAGTTATGTTGTGGGCACGATTTTAAGTTTTAAGAATGAACCTAAGATTGTACAATTTAAAGCAACAAAAAGAATCCTTAAGAATGACAAATGAACCTTATACTATTGAAGTGATTTCAAGATATAGGATGAATGTACGTTGAAAGGTTACACACCTTCATATTGGAAAGGATCAACACAACAAACAATCCATAATAGGCTACATAGTTAGCTTAGAGATAATGTTGTTTCATGGCTAAACAAGAAGCAAACTATTGTGGAATTTTTTAAAATAAAAGAATAATACAAGTCAATGGTAACTACAACATGTAAGGATATCTTGTTCATGAGAATTTTCACTGATTTATGGATACAATAGCATAAGATGAAAAATAGTCTTTAGAAGCATAGTGTAATAAAGTTGGTAAAGAATCTTGTCTTTCATGTTTGACCAAACAGAATGAGGTGCAACAATAATTCATGAGGTGCAAAATGAAGAAATTGAGTTGACATATTGTACTACACAAGGCCAAGTTACAAACATCTTCACCAAACCTTTTGGAAAGACAAGTTCTAAAAAGTACAAAGTCATGCTTAGTGTAGTGGTAAATATGCCCATTAAGACTAGGCATTAAGTGTTAATATTGATATCAATCTAATATTATATGAACAGCTTAGGGCATCTTAAGGAGTTAATTAAATATTAGTCATATATGAGACGGAATACTAGGGAGTTATCATATGTCAAGTCCTTTGAAAAATGAATAAATGCACATTTTGTATCAAGTTTGTGTATTACTACCATCATTGTTTTTTTCCAAAGTAACAATTCCATTTTTACTCTGTATTTAGAATTTTTTTGTGCACTTTAAAACTTTGAAATAAATATATAAATTTGTGTACACTAGAGGTGATAATTCCATTTGCATTTTTTTTCATCATTATTATAGAGATTTACTTCATATGTCTCACGTTTTTCAAACTTACAACTTTCCCTCTATAAAAATTAAAACTTGAAATTTCAATTGTTTGTAAATCACATTGATCTTGTACTAATAGCATAGATTATGTGTAATCGCATAAATCTCATACTAGTAAATTATACTTTGTGGTTAATGAGTTAATTGAAGATTGTATTAATCTGAGAAAGGTGAGCTAGTTGATTTATAATCACCATATATGCATCACCTATCCACTTCATCCTTCAATATGCAACCTTTTATTTAATTGGACATTGGTATCATTTTAGCATCATATGAACAGTAAAACTTATCTTCAATTATCATATCTTCAAAATTAATCTTGCTTTAAAAAATTAGAAAAAACAATATAATATAAACTTAGCATCTTCTCCTTTAACATCACATAACATTGCAAAAGGCTATTCAAAATGGTGATTAATTCCACCCTCCTTGAATGTCACCCTCTCCTTAATATGCATAACAATGTGTGTGCATACATGCATTGTGAGTGGGTTTTCTCTCTCATTTTAAGAGAAAAGCATATGGTATATTGGAGACATAGAGGAATGAGGAAAGCATCAATGGCAGTAATATGGGCATATGAATCAATCAAAGAATTTAAATTGGAAGAAATTTGTAAATGTAGTGTTTTAAAGCATATGTTCAGTAATAAAGTAATAAATGATAATTTTTTATACCAAATCTACAAATTATGATGAAGTGATTGTTCACAAAATTAATACATATTCAAGGAACAACTATAATACTAAGGTTCACAGCAATTCACATATAAGGCTAGCAATATGCTATATTATTTTATGGCAAATTATGATGAAGTGATTGTTCACAAAATTAATACCTATTAAAGGAACAACTATAATACTAAGGTTCACAACAACTCACATATAAGGCTAGCAATATGCTATATTATTTTATGGGAGAAAAATACACGTTTTCTTATAATAATATCTTTATTTGATAGAACTAAATCTAGGTAAGAAAATTTTTAAGATATTCCTAATATTATTTCAAAAAAATATAAAAAACCAAATTTATCAATAACAAAGTTTATTTTCTTCTAAATTCCATACTTTCACAATTTTGTAAATGTTATAATACTAAGGTTCACAACAACTCACATATAAGACTAGCAATATGCTATATTATTTTATGGGAGAAAAATACACGTTTTTTTATAATAATATCTTTATTTGATAGAACTAAATCTAGGTAAGACATTTTTTAAGATATTCCTAATATTATTTCAAAAGAATATAGAAAACCAAATTTATCAATAACAAAGTTTATTCTCTTCTAAATTCCATACTTTCACAATTATGTAAATGTTTTCTTAAAGCACACATGTTTATAATTTCAAATAAAATATAATTTTATTGAGGAGCTTCAAATTGATAAATATGATAAAAGGTAAAAAAATTATATAAAAGATGAAGTAATTAGGGAATTCACTGTAAACACAATGTATTTTACAAATGCAAATTCATAGTATTGCCCCACTAAGCATGATGTCTCAAAGCACATATCCTAGGGACCAACTTTTATTCAATTCATGCAAAGGCGAACAAATCAGAACTAATCAGCTGTTATTGTTCATCCTCCCCACCCACTAGGAGGTGGTAATTTGGAGAGTCTCCCAAGTAACCAAGACAACTATGAGTGAAATCATGAGGACATCGCAACAACTAAAAAATCATAAAAGATAGGTGTGGACTTCCCAAGCCACAATGAGAACAAGGCTGCCTAATATACAGAAAGTTAGTTCCAACCTTGAGCTTCATTCACTCTAAAAATCAGAATATCAAGATTTGTATTTCCGTCCCGTAAATCATTTTGTAAGCTTTTATTTTAAGATTTTGTATTTCCCTCCCGTAAATCATTTTGTAAGCTTTTATTTTAAGATTTATGTATGTTCAATAGCATTTTTTTAAAAGTTGTTATATTTAGTAGCATGGCCAGAAATGTAAAAGAATAATGCATTTATGGTGTAGAATTGCATGGTAAACAAGATACCATCAAGACAAAAAAGGCAACTCCAAACAGTGACCAATCTCTGCAGCAATATTACTAATCCATTTATTATTGCCCTTGAATATTGGCATGTTAACAATCATATAGTTTGGGCACCTTACCCTCGCATTTTAACCTATATTGCAATGAAGCTTAAATATTAGGATGAAGCTTCGTGACATGCAGGATTATGTAATATAAATGTAGTTATTTAATTTTGAGGCCTATTTTGGCTGGTTGATTTAGAGGATTCCGGAGATGGAGAAGGAAGAGCGTGTGATTATTTTCAATTTTAAAGTAACCTCAGATTAGGTTTCCATTCTCCCAAGGATCATATTACAGGAGAATTGGGATCTAAGACACTAGATGATGCTACTTTGCTTCTGTTTATGGTTCCTATTTGACCTCTAATCTATGATTTTTTATGGAAAACTTGAATCCAATTAGTTAGGTGATTGAAAAAATGTAGCTACATCCAAGATCGTATGCACACGTCGATGTCATTCAAACTAGGCTACCTTAATGCAGCCAATATTCTTTGTGACTAAATCAAACCCTGTCTTATTATTGTAACATATCTCCCGTAAGTTTCTTCAGAGTCTTTACAAATTATAATAAAACTAGAATAAACTTAAAAACTCTAGTATGGCTAATCCGAACTACTTCATGTTCTAACCAAAAGCTGAAACTCCTCCGCCAACTTGGAAATTCACCTTCACTTCCTGAGACTATTGTCACTAGACCAAATTCTTCTGATTTCTAGTCCATAACTAAAGCTAATCATTAATCGCAGTTTTCAAAGGCACTGGCCACGCAAAATGTCACAACCTGTCCTTTATTACAAACATTGTAATATATTACCTATTAAATTCAACACTAGTTTTACTATTTTACACATATACATGGAAATTTAGCTGTGGAACTAATTTTCTTGTGGAGCTTTCACCCCTTCCTTCTGTCTCAGAATGAATGTAGCCGATGTTCTCTTCAAAGGAATGAATCAGTCACCTGCAATGTTATTCATGGACTCAACGACATAGAGACAAGTTTTTTAATCTTGAACTGTTGAGCCTTTTTTGCATCTATTGGTTGAAATACCACTTCTGTGTCTGTCCTCGCATTGACCACTATTTCATCAGATTGAGAAGGACTTTCGTGTCGGTAATCACGAGACGTACAAAATAAGTTAACAGTGGAACCTCCCCCTGCAAAGTAAGCCACAATTTAAATTGAGTCTGCTATAGATATCAGATACTAAATGAAAATTTAACTAAAGAAAATTATTATCATAGTAACGAAATTCAAAAGTATACCCAATTTGCTTCATTCAAATTAAAAGGATCTCCATTAAGCCCTTTTCTGAATTATTGGCATTTCATCTATCCACGTACAATTTTGTCTTCTTAAATCTGTGCATAGTCCTTGATTAAAAATAGCAATTCTTCAATGTCCCACAACTCTAGACATCATAACTTTGTTACGATTGACTTGTATTTGTTATAATGGTTTACAACTTGGATAGACTAAAAGCGCTACTATTCTGTCTGCGGCAGTTGCTTATCAAGAAAAGAACATTACATAAATTCCCCAAAAATAGCTTGTCCTAGAGGTGATTAGCAACGCAATCAAACTGTTAAATTGCTGTGTAAATCCAGCTCTCCATTCAACACCTTCATTATGGCAAACAATGTGAGGAACCAGATCCAGTATAGGTTCCTTGTGCCTCATTGTTGGACTAAGTATCAATTAGACTACACCTAACATACAACAGACTGACAAATGCCTAATCATCTTATATATGGAGCAGGATTTGCATGATAGTAATTATGGAAATTAAGCTGCCTAATGAAAGTTTGGTACAGGGAAGACAAAAGTTCATTACTGCTGAAATACGGCTAGCCAATAAGATTTTAGATAGTAACCAATGTAGTGAGCAGAAAGACCTCCACACAAGTGGTA
The DNA here is from genome assembly GCA_032191745.1 of Picea mariana. NCBI lineage: Eukaryota > Viridiplantae > Streptophyta > Pinopsida > Pinales > Pinaceae > Picea > Picea mariana. The sequence continues at coordinate 8,511 of JASDQU010368300.1, forward strand.
CAGATGGACTGAGTGACGTCCTAAATGGAAAGCAAACGAGATCCTTAATTGGCAATTTAGTGAAAATACATCATAGAAAATGAGCCAAGGATTTTGTGCATGCATTTTGATTTCAACTCCTAAAATGACATTGGGAAACTTTAAAACCAATACCAGATGTCAAGCTTTTCATCATAAAAGGAACATGTAGCAAGAAAAGCAAGAGGATAGCTTATCAAGAAGGCACATCATGGACATCCCTTTCACTGCAAATTTAGAGTGGTTAGAGGAAATGATACAACACTCACGAAACTTGCTGCATTTTGGCATGTCAATTCAACCCCCGCCCAAATAAAAACAAACCATCATGTAACTCAATATAACTCACCTAGTCATAGTCAAGTGCGGCAAACCCGCCCATGCTCTCCAAACTGACAGCTGGGTACACAGTTCATCACATCTCAATTGCACCTCATTAACCAGTTGGGATAACAACTAAGTACGGAAATGAGCATCCAACAGCACCCAAATATACTGTTAATGCAACTAAATGCAGATTACAAATTTGAAATGTATAAATCGAAATCGCATTTAAAATACAGCATGTACATTTATTTGTCTCCATGCTTAGCTTTTACATAAAATGCATGACAGCAAATGAATTCTTCAACAAATAAATATATAACATTACTTATTTAACTATGGACACTTAGAGGCCCAGTGGGTTAACTCAATCGGTTTGAACAGACTGTTTCAAGGCAGAGTTTTCTGTGTGGTCTCTGGTTCTAGTCAGGCTGAGTCCCGCTGGGTTACCAGTCGTTATTGTTGCTGGTGGTTAAGCCGCCCTCCATCCACTTATTCTGGGGAAGAGGGGGACCTGCAAGGTTTTTCTTGGAAAAAGAAAACTACCGACTCTAGATCAACTCATGCCTACATTCATTTTCATGAGGATTCCTATGCAATATAATGCACAAAATTGAAATATTTAAAGTTTAAACAGCAACAATACAAAATAGACATAAGTACTTATCTTTTATCAAAATGCATCTAAGAAACTGGCAGCATAAAAGTGACTCATCTCCCAGCCATAGGCACCTGCTGTGGATACCACCCCCATGCCGAGCTAAGAGGCCACCAGGGCAAAGGACCACTGACAGGCTATTTGTCTCACTCAACCCATTCCACAGTGCTTAAGACTTGGACAAATATAGATACCTTCCATGAATTCTATCCATGCAACCTTCTGGGCACCTCAACCAGTATTCAATCATCCCATGGATCTCCTCCTCTCAGCCATTCACAACAGAAGTCTAGGCATTCCCCTTCTGTGCATTCAGTCCCTCCAGGAATCCATCCCAGCAAGTGCAACAATTCAAGCAAGAGTCCAAACCATGGAATTGCCGTCTAGGAGACCTGGAATGGTATTTTACAGCACAAATGAGGCTAAGTTGCAAGAAATGCCTAGTTTGGCCACATCCCAGAACCTGAAATGCCAGGAAATACCAAAACAGGTACGAAATGCCTTGGAACGCCGCTGGCCATGCCGTACAGCATTTCCAAATCTCAAAAACTCGTATGGTACAGTCGGCAGCATTTCCAAGGCATTTCAGCCATTTCCAGTGACATTTCAAACACTTTTCTGATAGTTTCTAGGCCCACCTAAGTACCCAAGAGGGGCATGGGACCTGTTATCCCTTGCCTAGGTATAACTAAGGAGATCATGTCTCGAGGCCCACAGGTCCTAGACATGGAGTACCGAGAACCAGACGACTTGAGCATGCCCCCGGAGGGCCCCTCTTTTCTTCAATGCAGCCCACATATCACCAGCAGCAGTATCCATCACAGTGCACACCAACATGGTCCTGAAGTAACGGTGAGCCTTGCTCCATGAGGTAATGAGTCCGAGTATCGTGGTATGTATCACTCTAATTTTTGAAGCACTTGAACATGTTGTATTGAATCCTTCTTCATTTCATGACGTTTTCTTGGAAATTATTGTCTTTGCCTCGTTCATGTTGAATTTTTAATGCTTAGCTCAAGCACATGTAGTTTATTTTCAATTTAGCATGAAATTGAACCATAAACAATGTAGCTATACTAGTTGCAGTAACCAAGATCACAAGAAGAATAACCATGCGCAAGAACACAAGAAGTTATCCTGGGAAAACCCTTCTCAATCAAGGGAAAAACCCAACAATCCTTTGCTATAGAGTCAAGAGAAGATCCTCCACACCATAAACCCTAGAACACACGAGGGTACTTCTATGACCTAGGAAACTTGCGCCTAAGAGAAGTGCACACTTCAGCCATACAGGTAGCCTGAGAGAATGTTACAATGAAGTGTGAGTGAGTGATCCACAATGGGGATCTACTCTCTTATATATACAAGACCTAGCACAACAATAGGTGTGTCTATTGGCACAATAGGGCCGACCTGTACAATTGAACAATATAATTAAGCTTTACACAATATTAATTATCTTTACATGGTGGGGCCGACTTGTACCCTTTACACAAATAGGGTTACACAATAATCTTACTCTTAGAGAATATAGCAAGGATCTCTCACATCCTCTAGTGCTCAGCCATTAGGGACACGTCCACCTGTGCTCAACCATAGGGACGTCACTCTCAACAGATCAACTCAACTAAGTCCATAGGAGTACCATTTGGAGAGCCATCTCAAGTCGACTCAACTAAGTCCATAGGAGTCTGACAGGAGACCATCTCAAGTCATCTCAACTCAGCCAGAGGAGCACGACAAGAGACCACACACGTCATCTCAACTCAGTCCAGAGGAGTATGACCGACCCATCACATGGGCTTTCTCACAGATCGTCTCAACTCAGTCCAGAGGAGAACCTGGAGAATGTCTCATGAAGCTGCAATCATCAACAGTTCATACCTGGAAGGATGACATGGTGCCCTAGTAAGTTGATTTTCCTTTAGGATGGGTTGCTACTGGGTGGATCTGTGAA
>JASDQU010368303.1:0-11470 GCA_032191745.1 Picea mariana
CAGATCCAAGTTGACTTACCAGAGTATTAAAGGCATTTAGATGTTCTGTCACAGAATCTCCATCTTCCATCCTAAGATGATACAGCTTCTTTCAAAGAAACAACTTGTTTACCAGGGACTTTGATTGATACAAATTCCCTAACTTATCCCATAGTTCCTTGGTTGTAGATTCTCCTAAGACATTCAACAACACCGAATCTGCTAGGCAGAGTCGAATAGTACTCCTTGCTCTTCTGTCCAACTTGTCCCAATCTTCCTTCGACATACCAGTAGCTAGTGTACTAGTAGTTTGTGTACTAGTAGGTTGTGTACTAGTAGTCTGTGTGCTAGTAGACGGTGTACCAGTAGGCTGTGTACCAGTAGGATCGTAGTCCATTTGATTAGAGATATGGATCATAAATTACCATGAATTAATAAAAATGATCATGACATCAACCATCAAAATTGTCCTATTGATCTATGACCTATCCATTTTACTAACTTTTCCACCATTTCCAAAAAAAATTAACACTTTTGGACTTGGATGTAATATTTATCAACTCACCATAGGTGACATGCCATGCCCATCTCTATTCCTATGGGCATGAAAATACAACTTAAAGTTGTGTACTCCATTTTGAATGACTATGGACACAAAAAAATAACATAAAGGCATGCACTTCATTTTGAATGGTAGACCAAACTCAGAAGATTTGGAAATTCTCTCCCCCAACCCCCCTCCCCTAACCACAAAGGTTTTGTGTGAATTTTAAGCAAATGGAATTAAATGCATGATAAAGAAAACTTAGAATCAGTGCAATTGAATTTAAAACTGGCATAATTAAATTAAAATAAATATTGATGCAATTGTATTTAAAACAAGACCAACACAACCAATTGCTACAATCATAGGGTTGACATTTATTTGACTATAATGATATCAAAATGAAGAGATTGCATTGTATAATACTCCTCTTCTAGGAATGAAGTAGTTTACTAGTATGGAGGGGTAAATGGTTTTAGGAAAACACCATTAACCCACCCCTTTCTAAGCATTTCATCCATTTGTGATAACATGACAACTCTCGAGTTACAAATTTCCATGATTAGGAAAGGACCTAACCAATGCATTTTTGAGTTTTACTTGATGCTTCATGTATTTACTATTGTATAATAATATTGTATCTCCTTTTTTGAATATCTTGTGTTTAATGTGTTGGTCATGCCAAGCCTTCTCTTGTGCCATATAAAATGTTTGGTGGAACCAAGATAGGAACATGTCTTCTTCTAATTATAATATGTTACACACCAAAAACACCCATATAGCATAAAAATATAAATAAAAGTAACTCCACACCTTGAGAATGAGAGAGAATAATGAATGAGAATCATATTTGAGGGGGAAACCTCCTTTTACAATATAAAAAATATGCAATATGATATGATAACTAAGACTAGGTCTCCTTGGTATATATAGGAGATAAACGGTACAAATACAATTAAAGGATCTAGCTACCAACCAATCAGGACAACACTAATATAACAACAAAAGTCTAATGACTCAATATATAGGGTTGTGTTTCCCTCAACACTTGATTAGATATGGATATTTCTGCATGAATAACTCATATTCCCATATCACCTCTTCTACTAGTAGATTCTTCCACTTGACGAAGTACTCAATAATTGCTCGGTTTTGTAGTTTTTTAATCCTTGTTTCAAGGACTTTTTCTAGTTATAGTATGATTTTCCTTTCTTGGTTAGTCTATGGTAAAATAGTATAAAATAATATCTTGACACCAATTACCTTCTTTAATCAAGAAACATGGAAGACTATATGCACTCGTGAAGATCGAGGCAAATCTAATTTGTAAGCCATACTTCAAATCCTTTAGAACACCTTATAAGGACCATAGTACTTAGGTGCTACTTTATTTTCCTTATTTTGTTGCTTGAAGGACATCTGTTTGTTTGATTGTAGCCTCAAAAATACCCAATCCCCCACTTCAAATTCCCTTTCACTGTGATGTTGATATGCTTGTTGTTTCTTCTTATTTTCTGTTATAGCCAAGTTGTCCTTCAATAGTTGGAGAAACTCTCATTGGTTCGCTATTTGGTCCTCCACTACTTAAAGCTTCACTTTCCCTCTCAAGTGTGATGTTATGGATGGAGGATTATAAACATAAATTTCCATAAGTGGGGACATTTTCAATGAAGTATTGAAGGATGTGTTGTACTACCATTCTTCCAAGAGAAACCAATTGACCCATTGTGTATATTTATCATATGCAAAGAAACAAGCGATATAATTTAGTCCAAAAATTACCAATGAAAATTAGATCTCTATCGCTTATAATAATCCTAGGCATTCCATGTAGCTTCTAAACCATTTCCATGAATGTTATAGCTATTGTACTTACTTTAAAAGGATGAGAAAGAGAGAAAAAAAGGGGCATAATTTGTGAGTAGATCTACCACTACCATGATGACATTCTTTCCTTCATAATTGGGTAGACTTGTAATAAAATACATTGAAACATATTCCCAACATTGACTTGGTATGACCAATGGTTATAGGAGACTTAGGGTATTGATTGTCTCTCCATTTTTCTATTGGAAAACCAAACATTCATCCACAAACTTTGAACATCAGTTTTAGGACCTTCCCACAGAAAATTCTCCTTGATACTGTAGTAAGTTTTTAGGAACCCTAAATGACCTCCCATATGATAACTATGCAATTTCAAAAGGACCTTCTGTTTGAGTTGGGAATTCTTACATAAATATAGGTGATCATGATACCACAATGCATCATTTTTCCACACAAATTTATCTAATTAACTTGGGTCATCTTGTAGTTTTTGAATGATATTGCATACCTTCTAATTTTTCTTATGTTTTGTCCTAATTTCTTCCACACAATCAGATTGTGGAATCGAAATAGCACATAATAATCTCTTTGTGCCTTCTTCTTTCCTTTAAAGTGAATCTGCCACCTCATTTTGTTTTCCTTTTCTGTAGATAATCTCAAAGTCATAGCCTATCATCTATGTAACCTATTTTTTTTATCTTTTGAAGTTAATCATTGTTTCAAAAAGTACTTCAAACTATCGTGATTTGATTTTTCCTTGAATTGTCTTACTATTAGGTAAGAGCACCATTTCTTAATTGAATGTAATATGACCAATATTTATTTTTTATAAATTGGTTTGAGTAAGTTATTTCCTTTAAGATGGTTGCTTTCAAAGGCAATGGGAATTCCTTCTTTAATTAAACCTACACCAATGCCATGCCCTAAGGAATCACACTCCGTAATAAAGTTTTTTTTTTTTAAATCAAGCGTAGCCAGGATAGGAGTTGTACACACAGCCTCCTTAAGTTTTTCAAAAAAATTGGTTGCTTCTCAAGCCAAATAAAATGCCTCCTTTTTTAATAACGTTATTAGAGGTGTTGTTATTTGACCACAATTTTTAACAAACTTGTGGTAATAGCATGTCAATCCTATCGTGGTTATGTTATTGAAGACTAAGGCATCAAAAATTGGAACCTCATTAACATAGCAGACCCTAATGGATTTGGGATCTCAGCGCCCATCTTCACCTCCTGCAACCACTACACCCATTGTCGGCACTAGAATAATGAAGGAAGATGCAAATGCATATAATCAAGTAGCATCAAATCAGTCAGTAACCATAGAGGACACAACTCAGGCTAGACCTAATGCAGTTCCCTTAGATATTTTCCCATAGGGGCTTCCCAATTATCCTACTAGAGCTAGAGTAGCATACACCGCTCAAGTTGGGCCTAATGCAGCCTAGTCATATGTTTTTCCACAAGGTCTCCCCAAGGTGCAAATTGGACCTCATGTTTTGATTAATATTGAGATTCTTATTGAGGTTATTGAATTCGACACTGAAACATATTGTTACACTGTATTGATTTTAACTCAACAATGTGGTTCACGCCTACTTACACACCAATGCATTTAATTGAGTATTACAAATTAGTGTAAATAAATGTAATAAAAGCACGAGTGCTCTTAACTACAACAAAAGAATCGCTTCCTTCAAGGATACCATTATCGTTATTGTTACTATTACAAGAACTTACAATGCACAATATGATATATGCACTAGTGCTTTCATTATATAAACTAAGAACCAATGCTTCATAATATGTATCATACACTTTGATGTGTAATATATATTTTTAAAGCCATGGTGCATATCAAGTTGTGGCACACTAGTGCCTATTGTTGATGGAAGCACCCCATTGCGTATCAATTTGCGGTGCACCAATGCTTATTGTTGATAGAAGCATCCAAGAACTTTCAATATCTAAATTACATACATGGGATTCAAAAAATTGTCATATGCATTAAATCTTACCATAGGTATTTGAAATTCCTAGCACATATCAAAACATAGTGCACGAGTGTATATTATATATAATTGGGGCACTAATGTGCACTATTAATATCAATGCACCAACAAAAAACCTCATCTAGAACCTCGCCTAGAATTTTTAGTTATAGTGAAAATTCTTTAAAACCTCCACTGGCAATAGCGGTCCACTAGAAGTTTTAGTGGATATTTTGTTGATAATTTTGCTCAATCTTGTAACACTAAAAGCCTCTGGTAGAAAAGTTGTTTTCGTTGCAGTGGTTCCGAAATAAGGTTGGGGAGGTAATGAGCTCAATTGGAACATAATATTTTGAGACAATGAGCATCATTGAATGGGATAAATTTCAGGAAAAAATTCCTATTAAGAGAGAGTTGTCAAAAGTTGTAAAGATGGTAAAAGTGCATGTCATTTTAGAAGTGGAGATAGGTATGAGGTGTTGTCTACAATTGAAAAGTAAATAGTAAAATGGTGAAGAGAAGACAAAAATGAATGTCAAATGCAAAAGGCGAAAACTAAAGTGGAGAAGAATACGGAAAAGAAAAGAAAGAAAATAAAGAGAACATTCAACGATTGTTGATTCATCAACAAAATATTGAGAAAAATGTTGAAAATTTTCCAACCAACAGAGTCAACACTTGGAATATGAAGCATTGTATTTGAAATTTGAACATTTAAGGAAATTGTAAGGGCAAAATATAAGGGGCATAAGAATAAATATAAGGTGTGGATGGCGATATAGAGACATAATAAGGTTCTATCAATCTAAAGAGGCTCCAGAGCATTGGTCATTGATTTCAATCAAAACCTAGAGAATTATTTGTTGTAAAGTATGCTTTGTATTGAATATTCACATTGATTTCAATCAAAACTTACGAAATTAGTTGCTACAAATTATGTTGTATATTGAATATTCATTCTCTATTGGTTGTGTATTCATTTCATTGCATGTTGATTATGCACTATTGTGCTTTTATTGTGTAATTTTGATATGCAACCCAAGACTTGTATCACAATTTGTCTACTCCATCATAAGTCACCCATTCACATTGTACAGTAAATGCAAACCATAAAAACTTAAATACCCAAACCATCATTGTTGTTTTTAATAATTTACACAAAAATACACAATGAAAATAAAGCATAAATACATGGAATTTAAAACAAAATAATATTAAAAATTCCATTTATAAGTTATAGGAGAAACATGTACTTGAAAGTTGGTGAAACATCAGATTGCTTGTCATGCACATTTATAGAAAAAACTTTATTGTTAATAACTTTCTCAGAAATAAAAATGCAATCAATGTTGAGTAAACATTTTCACCAATAAACATGGAAAAAGATAACATGTATGTGTTTTCTCATACCACCTCAAATAAAAAGGGAGGGAAAGGAGAACCTATGACGACCTTTCACCAATGAACATGGAAAAAGATAACATGTATGTGTTTTCTCATACCACCTCAAATAAAAAGGGAGGGAAAGGAGAACCTATGACGACCTGTATTGTGTAGTCCTTAAATGTGTTTAGGTGACCATGTAAACTTTATTGTATCTTATAATGGGGTCATGTTTGTTTGTCTTTTCTCTGTCTATAATTCTATAGATTGTAAGGTGTAGCTTAGGAAACCAAAAGATTATACAATTTAATATTTTTTAATTATATTGGAATTTGAAATATATTAATTTTTTTACACTAAAAGATTATGATTATGCGAAAATGTGTTGTTATTTTGAAATGGTGTTTCTTGTTTACAGAGGAATAAGTATGACAATGTTCGTCGGGGTAAAGTAAATGTCTATTAATACTCTCATGAAAGTAGAGATAAATTTATAAATATTTAAATATCTTAAATATTTATTTTTTCATTCACACCATGATGATGGGAAAGACGACCATTAATTTGGCACCTCGCACTGACATATGTCACTACCTTACTTTTCACATAAATCCTTTCGAGACCATCCATTCCCTCTCATCTAGTATGGTGTAAGTTTATAATAAATTTTAAAAATAATTATAGTGTAATTATCTAAACAAAAATTTACTTAAACTTTTTCTAGATATGACTAAACAAAATTTACATACTCTTGAGGTAAAATTACTCAAGATATAACATGTAACAAACAAATGAGTATATGTACAATATAAAAATTGAGGGTAACTTTGTATTTTGACACTGTATGTTTGGATTCTGGGAAACGCCCATAATTTGTAACAACAAAATCATTAGCACGGTCATCAATTTGGATATTTCCATTCTCTCTCTTTAAAAGCCTTTGTTATAGAAGATCCTTAATTCATTGAATACTCTGTTGTTTCTATTTTTAAATTAGAGTGCAATCAATGAAGATAGAGATACAGTGCACATCAATTAAAAATATATCTTAAAATTTTGATTTTGCTATAAGATATTTCCATTCTCTTTAAAACCCTGTGTTAGAGGAGATCATTAATTCATTGAATACTATGTTTTTTCTATGTTTTTTAGTCAGAATGCAATCAATGAAGATAAAGTCATATATTTCCATTCTCTTTAAAATCCTTTGTTATAGGAGATCCTTAATTCATTGAATACTTTGTTTTCTCTATTTTTTAGTCATAATGCAATTAATGAAGATAGAGATATAGTGCACATCAATTAAAAACATATTTTTAAATTTTGATTATGCACATCAATTAAAAACATATCTTAAAATTTTGATTCAGCTACAGGATAGGAAAACAAATGCAACACAAGACATAGAAAGCTAATGATGATTCAAGAGGTGAGCAAAGAGTACACATTTTCTCAATGTTCAAGTGTGACACTTCTTACTTATTACACATAGTTCCAAATTACAATTCACATTTAACATTGAAAAGTTCAAATAAGCCTATACAGAGGCATTCATAAAACTATCAAACCCATTGAGAGATGGCATGATTCAAATATCATACTCCAGAGTCACCAATGGTAATTAAGCTTTGGCAATGGAAGTTATGCTCGAGGCCTATAGTTTAGGATATAGTTTAATGTTATTAACATGACATGAATCCAAATTCAGACCCATGAAACAACATAATTTATATGCAATAATGATAAATCATAAATGCTAGATGTAATACTACAACTCTATTGTATATAATCTCCAATATAATAAACAACACAAATCAATTGGCCTTGATAAATAGAGCTATGAACATTCAAACCATGATTCTTTGCAAACATGTTGAGGCATATCCAAAAGGATATAAGTAATTTCATGACTATCAATTTGCAAAGAAAACTCAAGGAAAATAGCACCTTGCCAGTGCATGATAGTACCAATAGATCATAAGTCTGACTACTCTACGGGTCAAAAAATGAGTGAATTATGACAACTAATAAAATGTGTAAAACTTCCTCATGTAGATAGTAATCAATACAACATGCTCAACCATAACCTATTTTAAATCCTAAATTAATTATATTCTTGATATGATTACATGGACAAAGGGTAAGCTTATTTTCTTATATGATAAAAAAAAAATATTTTACTATGTTTTTGGTCTTGATGATGGTTATAAAATTATTCCATCCTATCCCAATTGATAGCCATTTTTGGAATAGTAGTCATGAAAAATTATCTTCTATATCTAATGTGGGTTCAACACTTCCTACCAAGTTGCAATTGTGCCAACTCTTAACAGTGTGCCAAGGAGCATGGATTACACTTATAAATAAATAGAAATACCATGCATGTAGTAACCTATTATCATTCTCAGATGGAGCTTTATTTTGAATTTTCCTAACTGCAGAGATTGGTTGACATTGTGATAGTGTCAATTGGCCAATTGGTCTTTGAATAATGATAGACAGTCCATTGACTATGGTTGTTTCTCGACTCTTTCCAGTTGGCGTCATGACCTTATTCTAAGGAATGACTTATTCCAACATTGCATGTCATGTAGTTCAAAGATTGTCATTATCAGCATCCTAAGAAACCATTCAGGGCATGTGGTAAATACTAGTAATTAAAAGAATCCTTCACTTATACATAGTCGGTGCTACTGAATTTTCAATATGCAATCTATTATACTTATTGGAAAACAATTATTTTTTGAATTTTCTAGATTCATTCATAATCTTGGATCTGACACATTGTCACAAATATGCATTATTGGAGATAATTTGACACTCATCAATATCTCATAAGGGCATTGAGACCCTTTCTACTTAGGCAAGAGTCATACCTTTACACGAGATAGTAAGGGATATTACATTTTTTGTCGTGTTCCAAATGCTTAAAGTATCATAACAGAATAGAAGTACACCATGTACATCAATGTGAATGTGGAGCACAACTCCAAGATATATAAGTTACACAATAACTCCTTAAATAATAGGAGAACCTCCTACAAATAACCAAATACATTCATGCATTAAAATTCACATGTCTACAATAATGAATACATGATCTTTATATATACCTATTCACACCTACACATGAAGGTCATTTACTATTAGGCTGGCCATATTACATATATGTTTACACATTAGATGTACATGTATCTCCATACATACCCCCATTGTGGTCATATCATATACATTTAACCCTATATATTCCTCATTTGGGTCATAACATAGTACCCCCCTTCAAAAATCTTTATCCTCAAAGCTCTGCAATTAAAGGCTTCTCATGTGATGAAACCAAGTAATATGATTTYCRTATTTTCATGATTTCTTCTTTCCATTGATGATGATACATCCATCCAAAATGAATTATTTTCGATCGTAATCCTTGGTGGCTAGTTGTTGCATAATTTTATTTCCCTTGATTCCATGTATTCTTGTTAAAGCTTCTCCAATTTGTAGTAGATGTTGGTCTATGATAATATCTTGTTGAATAATGGTTTTGTGATGCCATATTACATGAATATTGATGAGTATTCCATCTTCTTCCTTGATAATATTGATCTTCTTGTCTCCCTTGAAATATTTCATGATAATGAGGGTGTCGATATGGTTTCACATTTAATGATTTTTTTTCATTTTGCACACCCATTTCATCTATCTTCTTTTCATAGACAATGGAATCCTCTATGTTCTTTGTTTGGTCTTTGATTACTCTAGTCTTGTAGATAATGTCATCATATTTGGCATGTACATCCTCTAGATGAAGTTCAACTTCTTCAAGTATCTTCTAGTGACCTTCTTGAATCTTCTCTTATTTCTTCTCTTGGAGCTGCAATGTCACCCCATGTAACAAATGTTGACGTCCTTCTTCAATTCTGGAATGCATTTCTAATTTTACCTCATCAATATTTAGGGATTCTTCAACCTTCTTGCAAATTTCCTCTTCAATTATTTTGGTAGATTCTCCATCCAATATCCTTGTTTCTTCTTGATTTTGATAATTCTTATTTTCTTCTTTCAATATCTTAACCTCATCCAATAGTTTTGTATTATGGTTTCGTAATATGCATACCTTTTCATATTTATTTTTTCATTCTTCCCTTGAATCATTTGTTTCCCACTTTGTTTTGCTACTCTTTTCATGCTTTAGGTTCTTAACCTCCTTAATGGGTGATTCATTAAGGGATTGCATCTTGATGAACTCATCGTTTTTATTTGTAATATATTTTATTATATTCTCATTATAATTTTGCAATTTGTAGACATTTTATTTTGATTCATTTAACTCCTCTTGAATGGTATACATGTCCTCCCTTTTTGTATCCCTAATCCATGTATTTGAGAAGAGTTTTTCAAATTTTTCCCATGTGATGTTCACTCTAGTATCATTATCAATACTCATCCACCATTTACAAGCTTAACCAAACAAATGTATTTTTGTCATTAAAACATTTATTCCATATTTCTTTACTATCTTCAACCATTCCATAGGTTTGATTTCATCTTCATTTCCACTAAAGCAAGGTATTTCCATTGATTCTTAATTGAGGTCTAACCCAAACCTCAACTTACAACCTTAATATATTAGGAATAATGATCTCAAGTAGTTATAATCCACGTTCCAACATAATCTTCTGTGTTTTATTTTTCCAATGGCTTTTGAATCAGCTCAATCAGACATCCCAATCAAAAGTAATGATAGTTTTAAGTAAACATACATTTGAAACCATGATTTGGAGTCTCTCCTCCTAGCCGACCTTCCTTCTAATGTATTTCTAAAATTTTGGCCTTTCTAAGTCTAAAATTTTATCCTATAGTACTATGATATGTCTTCTCTGAAATGTCATGGGCCTGACCAAAATTTTATATTCTAAGTGAAATTTATAGTAACTTCCCAAACCTTGTTGATATTTTGATTGTTCTGGAGAGCAAACTTGTATAGAATGCCATGTGTCCAATATTTGATACTTGATTCTAAAAATTGTATTAAAAATATTACGAAATGTCCTCTTTCAAATGCAACTAGTCTCACTGAATTTGGATCCTCTGAAGAATATATGACGTTTTTACCTGGAACACTTGTTTGAGAATAGTAATAGGACTAGTCAACAACCCTATCTTCTACAGGGTATATCTCCGAAATTATAACTACCCAAAACCTAGAATTTGTACCACATGTACCTCACTTTGTATCCTAAATAAAATCCAAGCTTCACTATCAGAAGTGGCCCACAAAAAAAAATTATAGAGAAAATTCCTAGATGATTTTCTTGAAGAAGAAAAACCCTAGGATCGGTGCTCTGATACCAAATGTAATGATCCAAATGATTAAAGTATCATAACAGAACAAAATTACACACCATGTACAACAATGTGAACATGGAGCACAACTCTAAGATATATAATTTACAAAACAACTCCTTAAATAATAGGATAACATCCTCCAAATAAACAAATACATTCATACATTACAATTCACATGTCTACAATAATGAATACATGATCTATATATATACTTATCCACACCTACACATGAGGACCATTTACTATTAGGCCGGCCCTATTACATATATATTTACACATTACATGTACATTTAGCCCCGTATATACCCCCTGTAAGTTTTAAACCTGCAAAGTAAAGCAATGCATATAGATTCTTAAGCAAGACAGAAATTAATCAATGGCTCATACACAGAGTACACAGAGAT
>JASDQU010368307.1:0-11507 GCA_032191745.1 Picea mariana
ATTCGATAGGATGTTGGGAAGTACATCAAGTCTTGCACTGCTTGCGCCATTGCCAAACTGACCATGAAGAAGCAAGGCCTCTATACTCCGCTTCCTACCCCCATTCGACCTTGGGAATCCATATCTATGGATTACATGTCGGGCCTTCCTTCTACTAAGCATGGCAATGACTATGCTTTTTTGGTCATCGATCGATTCTCGAAGATGTCCATTACGATGGCCTGCAAGAAGAATATCACAGTAGAAGACACTGCTAAACTCTTCTTTGAACAAGTGTGGGTACACTTTGGGATCCCACAATCCATCATCTCAGATTGAGACAGTAGGTTCCTCAGTACATTTTGGTCTAGCCTCTGGTCGATGCTGGACACCAAGCTCACCAAGTCGACAACTTTCCATCCGCAAACTGATGGCTAGACAGAGGTTGTCAACTGGATGATTGTACACATTTTGTGCATGTACAACTCAAAGCATCCACACACATGGGATGAGAGCCTCCCCTATGTACAACAGAGCTACAACCGGGCTCTCCATAGCTCAACCAACCACAACCCCTTTCAAGTGGGCTTGGGATTCCAACCACTATGTCCCATTGATGTAGCCATGCCATTTGTGGCTACTCGGGCAGATTCAGCCCATGTCTAGTCTGAGGCTGACAAGGCAAACAACTTCATTGAGCGCATTCAACACATCCACCAACAAGTTCATGACATATTGGACAGATCCAATGCTAAGTACAAGCAACAACATGATCAACATTGGGTGCCACACAACTTCCAGGTGGACGACAAAGTGTGGCTACATTTGCAAAAGGAGCACCTCGTTGAAACCTACCGCAAGATTCGCCCGCTCTGATATGGGCCATACACCATCACCAAGGCTATAGGGGACAATGCCTTTGAGCTTGGTATTCCACCATTCCTTGGTCTGCACCCAGTGTTCAATGTGGATCGCCTTCGGCCCTACTTTCCACCTCTACTAAGCACATCCAACATGGTAGAACAACTCACACCAATAGAGTTAAACCCAGATTGCATGGAACAAGCCACAACTGATCTAATTATGGACANTTAATTGTAGCACAATTTACTATTTTTAGCAGTTCTTCGGGTCCTAAACTTTCAGAGCTATTTTGAGGCCCTAAACAACGTTTTTTGGGCATAAATGCTTCAGTGAATATGATTATGTTTAGGACTCAATATTTGATGTCAGCAGTGTATTCCTCGGATATATCTTTCTAACGATGTATCATGTGCGTCAAACAGAGATAGTATGCAAAAGTTACGACCCCGGGAAATTGATGTACCAATTTACCCTAACAGGGCCCATATTCTGGCGTTTCATCTCCTAGGGTTAGGTTTTTGGATGTTGAGAGTTTTCCATTGTTTCTCAGTAATATATAGGCCTTCGAGCCTCATTGTAACAAGCAATTTAGAGGCCATTAGCTGCCACATCTCTTCTCAGAGATAAGCTACCAACGCCCTAGCTAGTTTATTTCCATTTTGTCTATAAGCATTTTTCAGTCATTTGTTATTAATGAAATGAAGCCTTATTTCCACTGCATCTCTGAGCTTATGTGTATTTCTGTATTTCATTGTGTTCCTACATAAATCCAGATCACATGTACTTCTTGAACTATTTTTCATGCAACTATTTTCTTTCATGTCAACACTGAAGCACAAGCAAAATCCCACAACAGAATAGATATTGACCTCGTCGGATAGGGAAAATAACACAACTACATTTTGACTCATGGATTTAGGGGATGAACACCATAAAGTGCCCAAAGAACAACAATAATCCAAAAAAAAAAAAATTACTCCAACTCTCGGCGCAGGACCCCAATACTAGAAAGCCAAATCAAAAAAAATAAAACAGTAAGCACCAAACCAACAGGAAAGCACAGACAAACCCAATTACAGCCCCAGGGCCCCAAAGCATAAACTTGATCCAAACAAGCACAACCAGCAACCGACGAACCAACGAACCAGTGAACAAGCAACAACCATCAAACCAGTAAACAAAATTTGTATCTCCAACGATTACGAAACTGCAGCCGAAGCACAGTAGGAACCAGAAACATATGATGAGAATGCCAGTAGAAATACACAAGCATTCTTACTTGCAAACTGCAAACACTGAACAACAAACAAGGAATAGAAAATGAAACTATGGCATGGAAACTTACTCTGAAACGATGAAAGACATAAGCGCAAGTCGAATTTTGATGTAAACAACAACAACAAACAACAAACGATGAACCAATGAAGAAGAAGCACCCACCGAACTAGTAAACAATGTATGTAGCTTCAACAATGACGAAATTGTATTACAAGGCTAGAATAAGGATGAATGATACCATGAATATTCAACTGGAGGTGGACAACAAAATTGTGCAAAAGCACTACAACATTGTATGGAAAATTTCGAGGAGAATATACTCTGAGAAGCGTATTTAGATAAACATTTAAGACTGTCAGGTTGTCTAAGGACCTCATAGTATGCAAAAATTTAAGTTGTTAGGCTTGTTGGAGGACCTCGCATCATGTAAACATTTAATTTATCAAGCCTATTCAAGCACCTCAAAAAAAGTGTCAACACATTTCAATACAAATACATGCGGCAAGGACGTTATAAACTTTGGAATTATCAATCACTATAAAGCTTGGATATCTAAACATTTCAATATGATTAGTAAAAAATAAAAAGCACCGTATATGATCTAAGACAATGATAGAAAAAAAACGCTAAGACAAACATCCGAACTAATGCTATCATTAATCCACCTTCAAGCAATGTATAAGAAAAATATATGATTCAAAAATACTGTAGACGATGAAAAAGTTTAGATATGCTAACATATAAAACATTGGGAATAGCGAGGTCGGCAATAAGACCTCCAATCTGTTATCCAATCATATCACTACATATATGGTACTCTATATTATATAAAATTCAATGTTTTTAGTTCCCTAGCTCCAATAATAGATATTATGCAAATATTTGTGGTCAAAGGAGAAAAAAATGTGAGATCAATGAATTATCAATCGCTATAGTCCCTCTATGCCTACATCAGGGACTAATAACGCTTAGATATTTTATTAATTTATTCATACTTTATTAATAATAAAATTTTATAAATTTATTCATTTTTTCTTTAAATTAGTATTAAGGTTATTAATAATAAATTACTTTTAAATTAGTATTAATGTTATTAATAATTTATTGCTTTACTTGCATACCTTTATAATGTTTTTATACTTTATAAATGTAATCATACCTTCATACTTTATTAATTTATTACTTTATTATTCATTCATTCTTTAAATTAATATAATTAATAATTTATTACTTTAATGTATTAAAATAATATTAATTTACTTCCATACCTTTATAATGTTTGTATACTTGCTTGCAAGGGTTTGGTCTAGTGGCTAGCGAATGTACTGTTAAGGCGTTTGTGTTGTTATGCAGGTGATGAGCTCAAACCTCGATTTATCCGGAGGCATGCTTGCGGGCTATGGGATTCTCCCTATAGGTTATAAGGTAGCCAACAGGATTCAACCCTGTGTCACGCGAGTACGATACTGTCGTCATTGTCGATTCCCCTAATCATAAAAATAAAATAAAATGATATTTTTATACTTTATAAATGTATTAAACAATCATACTTTATTAATTTATTACTTTATTGTTATATTATTTATTAGGTTGTGTAAATGTTAAATGGTTTGTGAAATGTTAATTAATTTATTATTTTATTGTTGTATTATTTATTAGGTTGTGTAAATGTTAAATGGTTTGTTAAATGTTAATTAATTTATTATTTTATTGTTGTATTATTAAACAATTTCATTAATAAATTCGTATATTGCATTTTAAATATAAATTTAAAATCATCATATCAAAATTAAAGGTTTTTAATTTAATTATTAAATAATTTCATTAATAAATTGTATCCCACATTTTAAATATAAATTTAAAATCATGATATCAAACTTCACGTTGATATTATTCTTATTAAATTATTGTGTTAGATTACTCTTTTACATTTAATTTTAGAAATATTTAAATAATTACTAATAGATGGAAAACAATATTTTTTTATTAATTCATTACATATATTAATTTTATGTTCCTTGGATGGTGTGTCAGAGCATTCCATGCATCCATCTGCGAACTCAGAGCCCACCACCTCGCCTTGAGCCACGTAACAACACCTGTTGCTCCCTTCGACCTTTATTACCACCTTATGGATTCTGCAACTATCCATTTCATCGTGCTCTCATCTAAATGCTTCAGTGCACTTAGAGCTAGATTCCCGTCATGGATATGACGTTGGTACACTATTTGATCTTCCTGCGCTAGTGTGCCTTTACTCTCCATCCTCCCTCTTATGGCGATGTACATCCCTCCAGTTGGTATCTATTGCCCTCTCCTTCCAACAACTCTTGCACTTTGTCATTCTCCCTGGTGCCTACCTGGTTCTTCCTGTTCGAATCTATGCCTCACTCTCATGTTCGTCAGGCTATTCCTCTCCTTCGAGGGAAGCCGAAGAGAGGTTCCCTGTGGTACGAAAATAGAGTGGCCATGGAAAGAAGGCACCCACCCACCTTCACTCCTATGCTTATATCCTCACCTTCGTCATCCACTTAGTCCTCACTAGACCAATGTTACCTTCTGCCTCCGTCTTCGCCATGGGCTTGTCGAGTTGAATGGTTGGACCTTTAGGGGAATTCTATCAAAAATTCTCCTAGACCTCTCCCAGACCTGGCCTCGACCTCACGTCCAGCATTGGCACGCCCTTCCAATCCACCACCCTTCGCTCCCTCGCCACCCACTTCGGTACCCCCGTCACCATATTTTGTGCCCTCACTAGAGGAATTCAATGCTCAGACTCAATAACTTCAATTGAAAGTTACTCAAGGCCAAGCCCTACTCCAATCGGACTATGCTTCATGCCTGGGACTCTGAGATTTGATCTCAATTATCCAAGACTTGGTCTTTACAGTCCATAAGGAAATTAATGACCTTCGTTTTTTGCTAGAACACCTGGACCTACGCGTAGAGAAAATCAAATCTTGTTCTTGACACTGATCCACTCTCTGCATTCACCAAATTTGGGTACCAATGTCCCCACATCTCCAGGCGCATTTCTTGCTCCAAACTTCTAGGGGGAGGATGAACAAGATGTGGATACATGTGCACAAGTGGTTGAGGATAAGCGAGGCACCATGCAAGACACATGTGCAACAGAAGGAGAGTACATGAAAGCACACCAGACATCATGATAGATGACAGGCGTATAGGTGTCAGCATGCATGTTTTATTTTGACAATTGTTAGTTGTTTCTGGAAGTTTTTGTTTAGGTTTTTGGAGTTTAGTACTGTCTATTTTGTGGGTCTATCAGACGATAGGTGTTTTCAGGTTCATAGTATAATCTTATTTCGTCTACAATATACATGCATGGATCGACCGAATCGGTTTCTCCATAGGGAGATTCAGGCAAATATGATTAATTCTCATTGATATTTACAGTCAGAGTGTCAAGATGAGTTGGTTTTCCTTCAGGGAAACTCAACACATACAAAACTTGTTCTCAAGATGATACTATAAGTTTTTGCTTACGTCATGTAATATATAACTTCTTACTTAAAAAAAAAATTATGTTAAAAGGATTTTAATTTAATTATTAAATAATTTAATTTATATATAAGGATAATCTAAAGTTGATCTCAGTACATAATAAAGATCAATGAAGCTTATCCCTATATACATAACAAATATTAATGAACTATAAATACTTGAAACAATAAAAAGTCAAAATTAATGTGTTATATTTAATAGCTCACAAGTATTGATCAAGTCTTGGTTAAAATTTATTTGATCACACTAAAAGGAAAAGACCCTATAGTCAAGGTTGTAGCGGAGGCTTTTAGTGTTAAAAAATTGACAAAAATTGTTAAAAACACCTCCGCAAAAACATTCATTTTTGGCAGCGAATTGTTTTGCGGAGATTATAACGAAACTTCATTATAACTAAAAAAAATTGGGCAGGCAGAGGTTGTAGAAAATATTTTCCATGCGATGCGCTTCACAGGCCATACACATTGATGTGCTTAAAACATTAATGCATCGGTGCCTACATTGCACAATAGGCACTGAGCGAGTCCTAAAATATTGGAGCCCCAGTGCGTTTATACAAACTACATCCCGATGCTTTAATAAAAACAACACACTGTTCGAATCTATGATACTGAGCACCGATGCATTCTTGAACTTAAAGGCTCGGTGCTCATATGTCAACCAAAGAAATGGGGATGTCCAAGAAATATGGGGCATAGATGATCTTATAAACATAAACGCATCGGTGCCTTAATAGGAATAAAGAACTAGGAAAATCAATGACAACATGCACTAGTTATTTAAAAAATAGGACCAGTGCATGATGTGATCGAGAAGGCTCCCATGCGGACTCGTGAAAGAGAAGCACCAGTGTGCTCATAAATTGAATGCAACGATAAGCCATATTATTATTATAAATTTTGGTTAAAATATTATTAATATCGATGCTTTTTCAATTTATCTCAGTACTGATGTGTATTATGTTACAACACTGGCACATGTTATAATTAAAGGAACCGATATTTTTTTATCATTGAATGCACCGATTGTCATTTTATCTTTTCAAAAGCATCGACCTATGATAGTGCACAACTATTGTTATCTTTTAATTCCACTATTTATCAAAAAATTGACATATATCTTATAATAGTATTCATATAAATTAAATTTTGATTAGTGCATTTGGATATGATGTTTGGATTATCTTGTTATATCATCATTGTTTGCATCTCTTCATTATAATATTTAATCATCCATATATATATTCAACGATGTAACATTTCACAAGAATATTGAACAAAACAAAAGAATAAAAGAAAACATATTTTATTATATATGAATAAGAGGCTCTTTGTCATACAAAATGGGACCCTTATTGGTAACCCCTTGTCTTTAATTAGGACAGTACTATGTCCATTACATTAAACAAAATGTCTGATTTTCACAAACAATTATTTCAAAAAATACAACAACTTGCATTGATATCCAAATATATTGATCATAATTCTTCATTGGAATTGTCGTGAGACTTTCTCGAGCTACGTCCACGTCTTGGGTTATTTGGTTGAATGTTTTTTTGATTGGCTTGATTGTTTTCCTCTTATTCAAATGATTCCATCTACAAAACTAAAAAGAAGGTGTAATGAGTGTATCTGCATTGGTGAGAATAATGAAAATTGAAATAAATAATATACATGAATGCAAACTGAAAAGTGACATACCATAGAAAGAATCAAGTCCTGAATGATACACATTTTTTCAAAACCAAATTGCATGCCTTATGTCAACAACTCTTCTATTGAAACATTTCCATACTTTGTTTCTTGCAGTTTTAATATACCCCATAGTAAGTTATAGATTTAATATAAGAGATATTTTTTGTTCCATTAATTATAAAATGAGAGAACTAAAAAAACATAGATACGTACAAATTCCTGATGTAGGAGAATCAATAGTGTGTCAGCAGGAAACATAGCAATGCACTAGGAGGGAGCAGATCCTAACAAGAGAGAAGCGCCAACCGTCTCATTTTGTTTTAAATTTGTAAATTTAATGTAATTAAATTTTGAAAGGCTCGAGGAGTGCTGAGCCATTGTATATGTGTAAGGTTGAGTGTAAGTCACCTTTAATGGCTGACAGGTAGATGGATCTAGATTCAATTAAGACTAGATGTCGATTAATTGTAATTTAATGTAAGTAGGTGAAGGAAGGATAGAGAATCCTCTCTCTTGTAAAACTATCAATGTATTGATATCATAAGGATTAGCGCATTAGATGAGAATTAGAGAGCATTAAATAATCTCATGAGAAGAGAAGAGAGGAGAGGATTGAAAGAATTGAGACTCTTTTGTAGTCCAGTCTTGTAAAAATTGTACAAAACATTCAGATTTAATACAAAGGCATATTTCCCTGCATATGAATCTCTATGTGTATTGTCTGTGTTTCTGAATGTTTTATGTGTATGTTTATGAATGCCATGAATGTATGAATCGTTCCCTTTGTATGAATAGATAGACTTCCCTATCTATGTGATTTTTTTAGTGTTCTGGGCTCTCAAGACTAGTGTAAGGACTGCACATTATAGTTGTGGAAACACTCCAAAAAGCTAGTGCAAGGAGTGTGGATGAACTCAATTTCGAGTTCAGGAAGAGTGTGTCGGGTGGGCACACCATAACAGATCATAGAAGCTTAGAAGGGATAGTGTAAGGAATTCACATAGCAAGTGCAAGGAGTGCGCCTACACTCAGAGCAGTGTAAAATCTCAAGGGAAATCTAGTGTAAGTGTGCACAAGGAAAGCGCAAGGAGCGCGCAGGTGAGTCATTCAAGTCCAAGATTCAGGAGGTATGTCCAAGGAGAGCACGAAGCCAAAACTTCATTTAAGTGTTGGTAAAGATCAAGAAGGAAGAGTGCAGAGTGTCAGGAGGGAAAAAGAGATCATTTGAAGAAACAAAGGGTTGAACCCTTCGAAGGTGAAGATTTGGAAGCTCAGGAGAGACAATGAAATTGTGAGTAGGGTCTATGTAAGGATTGAAAAAGGTGAGAATAGTATGAGTTTCAGACTGCAAAGAAGAATAAGGTGTGTGCCCGCGTTCAATTCATTCAACTAACAAAATCTCGAGAAGTGATAGCGGGAGTAAGTCCTAGAAAGAGGAAAAAAATATCTTTGTTTGAAAGCAAGTAGACAAGATCAATCTAGGAAAAGACAAGACCTCTCACAACTATCGGATCAAGGTAAGGAGCACAAAATTTAAACTCTCGAAGTCCTTCGAAATTCCCTGCTTCAAAGAGTTTCAAGCATTTGTTGTGAAGGAGGAAAAAGTTTCGATGTCTCAAAGTGAAGCTATGACGTAGATCACTAGAAGGAGTACAAGTCGTTGGATTAGTCATAGAGCATATATTTGGGTCATCGAATCAAGACCAAGAAGGAGGGTAAGTGTTTTTAGAGAAGATCTGATCCTAGCCGCCAGATCTGTGTGCAAGAGAACATGAGTCATAAATTCTCACAGTTCAGTAGTTCAGTGATTTAGAGGAACGTGGGTAAAAAATTCTTTAGTGTGAAATTCCCCAAAGTTATGAAGTCCCTAAGTAAATCCAATATGTTCATTATTCGGGACACATCAACCGTGGATCCCTACCCTTTGCCACTTTAGTGTTCAAAGATTTAGAAGTCTAGTGGTGATTAGAATCTAAAATTTCCGAAACACAAATTTTTGAGGTAGATCATAGTCGTTGGTTGTTGGAGAAGTGTGGACCATTGATATGGGTGATTTTTTGGGAATTCCTCACCTCAACGTTCATGAGAATTGGTTTGTATTGAGGTCAGAACTTTCGAAGCCCAAAGTTATGAATTTTCAAAGCCCCGAAGCTCCAGATAGGTGCCTTTCTGGTAAGCACTCGATTCCATCCCTCAGTCATATGAGATTCTGATTGAAGTTAAGGGGCTAGTGACCAAAATATGATTTCAAGGATAAAGGGGCTTAACAGGAGAGCCCACAGGGTTCAGATTCATACGAAACTATGCCTAAGGAGATTTTAAAGGGCCTGTGTACATTGGATGGGATCCTAGACTAATAGGTTGCGCGAACCCTAAGGAGGGGTGGGGGTTTGCATTAAGTGGTATTAGATATTTATTTTTATCAAATCCTAAGTGGAATTTTTTTCTGATACCATCACGTGGTATCAGAGAAGATATTTTTTTGCAAACAATAGGCAAAGAAAGAGAAAAAAAAGTACTGAAGCTATGCGTGAAGAACTTCTTGCAAGTGTGCAACAGACAACAGACAACCAGGTGGGCTGAAAGAGAAGGACCAGTGGTGTTCTTGGAGCAAAGAAGAGCCTATGAAGCTCTTAAGGTGAGCAATTGTTGTACAATAGCCAGAGAGAAAGGAGTTCTCAATAGAAGGAGTGAGTGCAAGGTGTGCACCTACAGTCAACAGGAGTGTAAAAGCTTAGAGAAAAGGTTCTAGTAGGTGAACCAAGGACTAAGCGAGTAGAGATTGTCAGAGGCTGACTGTAGCTTACAACAATCAAGTGGAAGCTCACATAATTTCTAGGAGGGTAGGGAGAGGAGAAAATGGCTATTGAAGGCCATAGATTGTTGGTTGTGGAGCCTGATTATCTTCCTGATTCAGAGGTCCTTGCTTTCATCCATGTTTATACCCCATTAAGTATTTACACCCCTGAAGTACGTGCACTCTTCCACGCAGGGGAGTGCAGAGGGGGGGTACCCCCTCTGCAGGGTCCGGGGGGCCTATCCCCCCGGCTGGGGGGTCTGGTGGAAAGCAGGCCCCCAACGGGGGTTCAGGGGCAGCGTCCCTCGATGGGGGTTTGGGGCTGAAGCCCCCGAAGAAAAACTTTCCTTGTAAAAGTATATTGTAATTTCATTGTAAATCTGGACCGTTCATTATAAGGTCGCAGATCTAACGGTAGAGATTATGTTAGGGGTTTTTTTCCCTAGAAGCCAACCCTCTTTTATGAGGGAAATGTATTGTAGCTATGGAGTATGGTGAATATTGTATTCTGAGAGAGGAGATTGTGAGAGAAGGAAGAGGAAGTTACAGTGGGTTTTGCTGTAGGTTGTATCCCTTTATTTGTTGGATAATAATAAAGGAAGGACCTGGAAATTTCTCTGGTGGACGTAGCCCACACTGGGTGAACCACGTAAATCTGTGTCTCTCTTGTATTGTGTGTCCTCTATGTTATTTTATTGCTCTGTGGTCCTGTTTTTCTAACAACTGGTATCAGAGCGTAAGGTAACTCGTAGGAAAAAAGGGTTCCTGGTTTGAGTGGGAGCAATGTCGGAAGATGGAAAGTTTAGGGTCAAGAAATTTAATGGCCAAAACTACTAGTTATGGAAGATGTAGATGGAAGACTATTTATATCATAAGGATCTATTCCTACCATTGAGTGGAGTAGCAAAGAAGTCGACGGCCATGAAGGATGAAGAATGGGATATTCTTGACAGAAAGGCTCTAGGAACGATACGGCTAAGCCTGGCAGCATCGGTGGCTTTCAATATTTCGAAAGAAAAGACAACGAAGGGTTTGATGGACGTGTTGGCCAAATTTAATGAAAAACCCTTGGCATCGAATAAGGTATTTCTAATGAAGAGATTATTTAATATGAGGATGTCAGACGGTGGGTCTGTTGCAGATCATTTAAATGAATTTAATACGGTTACTAATAAACTAAGTTCTGTAAAAGTGGACTTTGATGATGAGGTTAGGGCTCTTCTAATATTGTGCTCATTGCCAGAAAGTTGGAATGGCTTGGTCATGGCTGTAAGTAACTCTGTCTCTGGTTCAAATACTTTAAAATTTGATGATGTTGTTGGTGTTATCCTTAGTGAGGAAATGCGACAGAAAAGAACAGGTGAGACATC
>JASDQU010368309.1:0-11487 GCA_032191745.1 Picea mariana
ATGGATATAAATCCAAAACATTGAATGTCAGAGATATTCCAATGCCATCTGGTAACTCAATTTCATAAGCATTATGTCCCATTTTCTTCAAGACTTTGCATGGCCCAATTTTCTTCATCTTCAGCTTGTTGTATGTTCCCCTCAGGAACCTTTCTTTCCTCAAATGCGCCAGACCCAAATCACCGAATTCTAACTAAAGTTGTCTCTGATGTTGATTTGCTTTGAGCTTGTACTCCTGACTTGACTTCAATAGTCGCTCCTTCACCTGGCTGTGAAGTTCCTTCATCGCTTCAGTGAATTCTCCTGCACTAGCACTGCTAGTATCAGTTTGTTTTGAATCCCTCAATTCAGAAACTCCTCTTGAATGCATTCCATATACAATCTGAAATGGACTTTTCCCTGTGCTTCGATTTACTGAGTCATTGTAAGCAAACTCTGCTTGCGGTAATATGTTATCCCAGCTGCTATGTTGCTCTGTCACCAAGCTCCTCAACAAATCTCCCAGACATCTGTTGACCACTTCTATTTGTCCATCCGTCTGAGGATGATAAGCAGAACTAAACATCAAATTAGTTCCTAGCTTCTTCCACAATGTTCTCCAAAAATGCCCTATGAATTTTGTGTCCCTGTCTGAAACTATGCTTTTCGGAAATCCATGGAGTCTAACGACCTCCTTGAAAAAAAAATTTGCGATATGAGTCGCATTGCTGGTCTTCTGGCATGGGATAAAATGTTCCATTTTGGAAAACCTGTCAACCACCACAAAGACTGAATCAACCCCTCTTTGTGTCCTCGGCAATCCCAATACAAAATCCATGCTAATTTCATCCCACGACTTCTCAGGTATGGGCAATGGTTGATAAAAACCCGCATTCTGCTTCCTTCGTTTTGAATGCTGGCAAATCCTACATCTATCCACAAACTTCTTGACTTCTAAGCACATCCCTGGCCAAAAGTATGACTCGCTCAGCTTTGCAAAGGTCTTATCCTGGCCAAAATGTCCAGCTAGTCCTCCACTGTGCTTCTCTTTCAACAAGTTCTCCCTCATGGAGCAATTTGGAATACACAGTTGATTACCTTTGAACAATAATCCATCCTGGATCATGTACTCTATCCATTGGCTTCTGTCTCTGAGAACTGGATTCTCAGCTGCTTCATAAGCTTCCTTAAAGTCTGAATCATCTGCATACATGTCCTTAAGATAATCAAAGCCTAACGTCCTGACTTTGAACTCCTGCAACAACAAACATTTCCTGCTCAAAGCATCAACAACTTTGTTAGCAGTACCAGAAATATGTTTTATTACAAAAGTGAAATTTTGCATGTATTCAACCCACTTAACATGCCTCTGATTCAACTTTTGCTGTTGAGTCACAAATTGTAATGCATGGTTATCACTATATAAAACAAATTCTTTTGGAATCAAATAGTGCCTGCATTTCTTCAATGCATGTATGATGGCATAGAATTCTTTATCATATGTGGAGTATTTCTCCCTTGCCTCATTCATCTTCTCGCTGAAATATGCAATTGGCCTCTCCTCCTGGCTCAAGACCCCTCCTATGGCAAACCCGCTTGCATCACATTTTACCTAGAATGTTTTCTGAAAATCTGGCAACACCAAAACCGGTTGCTTTGTAATCTTTCATTTCAACAAATTGAAACTCTTATCAGCCTCTTCCGTCCAATGAAAATATTTATGTCTTTTCTTCACTGTGTCCATCATTGCTGCACTAATTCCACTGAAATTCCTAATGAATTTTTGGTAGAAACTAGCCAGTCCATGGAAACTCCTCACCTCGAAAATATTTCTCGGTGATGGCCAATTTTTTATTACCTCCACCTTATCTGGATCCATCCTCAGTTCATTTGTAGAAATAACAAACCCCAAATAAATGAGTTATGTCTTCATAAACGAGGATTTCTTCATGTTTATCAACAACTTAACCTGCTGTAATTTCTTCATCACAATAGCCAAATGCTTCAAATGTTCAGCCCTTGTCCTGCTGAAAACCAATATGTCATCCAAATACACAATGACAAATTTTCCGATGAACTCCTTCAGGACTTCATTCATCAACCTCATAAAGGTACTCGCTGCATTCGTCAAGCCAAACGACATGACAAGTCATTCGTACAAACCTTCGTTTGTCTTGAATGTTGTTTTCCATTCGTCACCTTCTCTCATACGAATCTGATGATATCCACTCTTCAAATCTATCTTTGAAAAAAAATTTGCTTCACTTAAGCAATCCATCGTATCATCCATCCTTGGCAATGGGAATCTATATCTGATAGTTATCTTGTTTATCACCCTTGAATCATTGCACATCCTCTAGCCTCCGTCTTTCTTCGGACTGAGTATTGTTGGAACAGCACACGGACTCAAGATTTCCCTGACCAAGCCTTTGTCCAACAACTCCTGGACCTGTCTTTTAACCTCTTCATTCTCCTGTGGCGTCAATCTGTATGTGGCTTTGTTTGGTAAACTAGCTCCTGGTATGAGGTCTATATGGTGACTCACGCTCCTCATCGGTGGCAACGAACGAGATATTTCGTCCACTACAATATCAAAGAACTCTTGCAGCAGTTCCTGAACTTCTCCTGGAAAATCGTCCACTCTTGTGCTAGTCAGAACAATTCTCAGTTTTCTGACCACAAAGAATTGTGGATCCTCCTTCTTCTTAACTTCTGTAAGAAGTTCCTTCCCACTCATGATAAGTATTGTTTTGTCTACCTCCGGCTTCACCTCTTTATATTCAATTGGACACAACATATGAGTCCTCCCATTCTTTTCCAGGGTATATGTATTCTTCCTCACATCATGAATTACACTTCTATCATACTGCGATGGTCTACCCAACAATAAATGATAGACATCCATAGGAATAACATCACATAAAATATTATCATTATATCCTCCTATCTTGATGTCAAATAAGCACTGTTTAGTGACGCTTACCTGATGTCCCTTCTGTAGCCATGAGACTTTGTATGGATTCGGGTCATCAGTTGTCCTCAGCTCCAGCTTTTCTACCATCTCGGTTGAAACAAGATTATCAGTGCTTCCACTGTCCACAATGACCTTGCACGCCCAACCCTTGGTCTTGCAAGCAGTCCTAAAAATACTGTTCCTCGGTGCTGGATTCTCCATCTCCTTCTCTGGCGTCAAAAGGACGTTTCTCATCACTAGCGATCTTCCGCTTTCAGCGTACTCTGCCTCAACATCTCGCCTCTATGCCTCGGCGATGTGAGCTTCTCCTCCATCCTTCTTCCTATCTGGAAAGTCAACTGACTTGTGCCCATTTTTTCCACATGTGAAGCATGTGATTACTCCACCTCTTCCTCTTCCTCTGCCTCTGGTACGAGGAAACCTATTATTATCAACATATCCTCCTCTCTACTCAGTATGTTGTTCTCTTTGCTCAGCATATCACCCTCTCTATGAGGCCCCACCTCTTTCTGTCTGAGTCCGAGGTTTCTTCCAGTCATCCTTGGGCTTCTGGTATTTATCTTGGGCAACTGATTTCCCTTTGGGCTGACTCCTGCCTCGGCCCCTTTGACTTTGTTTATGGCTCAGCTTCTCCTCATCTTTCAGAGCCAATTGGTATGCATCCTCCACCGTTCGGATGGTCGCCAAATTTAGTTCATCTTGAATTTCATACCTCAGGCCATTCATATACCTGGCCACCTTTTTGTCATTGCTTTCGCGATGACCTGCTCTGATATTCAATCTATAAAATTCCTCAGTATACTCCTTCACTGTCATCAGTTTCTGTCTCAGGTTCTGCATCCTCCTCAATAGAGAAATTTGAGAGTCCCTTGGAATGAATTCCGCCTTCATCTTTGCAATCATTGTGTCCTAGATCTTAATCTTTTGCTTGCCCTGGCAACACCTATCAGCTTGCAGTTCATCCCGCCACAAGGCTGCATGTCCTTTTAATCTTGTGATGGCATGTCTGACCTTCTTATCATCTTCGATATACTCATAATCGAAGTAAGTGTCAAGAGCTCTAATCCAGTCTAGCAGCTCTTCCACATACAGAATCCCTTCATAAGCTGGAATGTCCATCTTTGTTTTCGAACTCATCCGAGCGATAGCCTTAATTAAACGCTCACTGGCTGCATCTTCTGCTGGGATTTCTTCTTCTCCTCATCCAGCATCCTCTTCATCTTCAAATTCACTGGAATCTCCTAGATCAGCTTTGCGCCTCCGCGATGTCTCCATGTCCTCCATTCTGGCATGAATATTTCGTATTTCTCTCTCCATGTCTGGATTTTGTCCTTGCCTACCTCTTTCTCTGGACATTTCTCTTTCCCTGGACAATTCCCTTTCTTCCTCTGGATCGGGTGATTGTCTACCTCTTCTTCTTGGCGGCATGGTGAATTCTCCTTGTCCTCTGCTATAGAAAGCAAGGAATCTTTTCTCTTCTCTGATACCACTTGAAGCAAACACGCCACACAGGGCACATATACTTCCGCAGGACCTTCTTTCCCTTTGGCCCAAAGAGATGAAATGCTCTTCAAATCCCTTATCGGGACTTTCCTTCACCCACAGGACTCACCTTATGATCTCCCATTGTTCTATCGGGAAATTGGACCTCACGTGATCGTGAGTCTTGGGAGTACGGGATCGGGTATTACAAATCCCCGAACCTCGATGAATAGTCACCCATGTGTTCCTTGCTTTTATTGGGATTTTTCCCATCGGGAAATCGGCACTTGCGAGGTCGTGAATCACTCACCTCACAAATCCCCGATTCTCGATCTGTGATGGCACTCTCTGCACCCCTTAGCTCCCTCCGGCTAACTATTTTCACATGTGACCTGCTAATCCACAAGACCACAGTCTTTTCCCCTATCGGAATTTCGGAATTCGCGGAATTGGAGTGTGTAGAACTTACCCCCTTGGGATTTTTGATTCTCCGATTTCTGATGCCACCTGGTGTTGAATCACGACAAGGCTTGACCTTCCAACACTTGTCCCTTGCACTGGCCCCTATGGCCCACACTCCTGTGGTGATCAGGAAATCGTGTATCGCTAAATCGCGATTTCTGTTGCACAAATTCATAGGACCCTCCAAGTCCCGAAACCTGATACGGGTGACACCTGTCCTCCACTGAAATGCTATGACTATGGGACCGTCGTGTTTCAAAATTTCGTGACTTCTCCTGCCGTGGTTTTCTCGTCACCGAGAGTCTCAAAATGTCGATCTCTGATGCACGTGTGAGCTCTCTCCTCCACGTCACCACTTCCTCGTCGCTCTATCGAGTATCGCAAAATCGCGATTTCTAGTGCAACAGTTCCATTGTATGCAGAAACCCTGAAATGTCGAACCCCTACTCCTTTAGATCCTCGGACACGCGTCCCTCAGATCGAATGACTTCGACCGTGTCGGGAAATCACAGATCGCGATTTCATTGTGCAAGAGTTTCACGACTCCAAAAACCCCGATATCCCGAACTCCGACTCTCTGGGATCTCTCGCCATGTATCCCTGCTGTTTGGACGGCTCTGATCCTATCGGGAAATCGTGGATGACGATTCTTCCATGCGAGAGTTGTATGCCTCCGGAAACTCTGATGCTTCAAACGTCGACTCGTCAGGATCTCCTAACACGCGTCCTCGCCGATGGACGGTTCACAACTCCCGTCGGGAAATCGCGGATCGTGATTCCAACATGCGAGAGTCCTATATCCTCGGAAACCCTGATTCTCCGATGAACTGAACCCTGAATCTTCTCCAGATGTCTGACACGTGTCCTGTCAAGATCAACGGCTGAGATCCTTTCTCGGAATTTCGAGAACTACAAGGTCTCGATTTTCTTGTTCAGCAAAACCCCGATGACCCTAATGTCCGATGAATCCTCCAGGACTCCTCCTCTGCTCGCTGGGACTTAAACCCTGCACAACTTTTCGAGATCTAACGGATGACGGGATTTCGTCAATCTCCTCTACAGACCCTGACTGTCGATTCCTCTCCTCCCTTCTTAAGAACTTTTGGGCACGGAAATCTCCTATGCTCTACGTTAACGATGTCACGAAGGTGCTATACCTCCTGAGATTTTCCACTCTGCTTCTTCAGAGGAACTTGTGTGCACTCCTTGCGCTCAACATTCAACAACTTCCCAAGTGTCGAATCCTTCTAACTCAGCGCGTCAACTTCAAGGGAAATTTAAAAATTCAAAAACTTGCGCTGGACGTCTTCCAGCTGTCTTCTGCTTCCATGTTGGTTTTTCTTGTCGTGAGGGATGCTCCTGCATCAACCACCCAACAACCCTATAGAGATCCCCCTCCTCTCGACCATGACTTGAATTCCCCCAACTTCCCAATATTTTCAAGAAAACTTTGACCATTAGGAAGCAGGGCCAACACAAACTCAACTACACTCACCTCCCCCAAAGACCTGCAATTCTCAAAATAAAATAGGATAAAATGGTTATATTGGAACTTGATCTAACAGAACTGCGCATCACATCCCCTGTTATACCACCAAGGCTCGAACCCAGAGACAAATTCCTCAAAAAAGCTCCATTTATTAGGCAAAAACATCAGGCCATCGAGTGTGATTATCTTGAGAAAAAACCCCAACTATAGACCCATCAAGATTCCCCCAAAGAACTGCAATTCTCAAAATAAAATAGGATAAAATGGTTATATTGGACCTTGATCTAATAGAACTGCGCATCACATCCCCCGTTATACCACCAAGGCTCGACCCCAGAGACAAATTCCTCAACAAAGCTCCATTTATTAGGCAAAAACATCAGGCCATCGAGTGTGATTATGTTGAGAAAAAAACCCAACTTGATCCGTCGGATCTTTTAATGACTTATGGTTGAGTTTTGATTTTTCATGCGTTAATTAACCATTTGAGAAAACTTAGTGAAGAATGAGGAAAGAAGAGGAATTATAATAGCCATATACAAATGTGCAGATCTGAAATGCAATAAAAGACAACAAACCATAACATGCAGATTGATAACGGAGTTCGACACAACATTGTCTACGTCTCTGGGCCTTTTCTTTGTGGGGAAGGCTTCTTTATTTCTGTTCAAATGCTCAAAATTACATCTTTGCAATGCCAAATGGCTACAATACTGATCTGGTCATGTTCTTCCATATCTCTAGAACCATGCAAAGAAAACGGCACGCAAAATGGACGTCTGGAGCTCCCAGAAATGATCCGACAGCGTCTCCTCCTCAAAAGCTTCTCTGCCTCAAACTGGCTTTGGCTTGGCTTCTCCTCAGCATCAGTCTACTCTGAATGCCCCCTATGGCCTCAAACATGCCTTGGTTATATATCTGGGAAGTTAGTTTCTCATCTCCAACTTCCTCCCAAAATTTAGGCTCCAAAACTACCCAATAACTCCCAAAAACCATTAAAAATAGGCTTAATTACCATTAAAACCCAAAAATTGGTTATAAAACCCACTTTATAGTTAGATTTGGGCATAAGCCCCCTTTTTCCCAACATGCGCCCCCTTGACAGGGTCATATGGGTTCATATGGCCAAGCGCTAGCCCAAAGGGTTAAGCGTTGGCCCCTCTCCATACAATACTTTGCAATATATTTCATATTGTAGGTTTTATATCATAAGCAATAATTTGGTGTATTGGAAAAAGACCATTTATTAAGGTGTTGGGCTTGGTGGTGGTCATGGGTTCAAATCCTATGGACCCCAAAAACAATTTTTGAAACATGCCACTTCAACTGATGACTGGGTGCCACGTGGCTGCCCATGACTGGGCCACGTGGCATCTCCCCATTTGACGGATTAATGCCACTTGTCAGTTATTGACCGGTCCAGTTTCCTACCACATGTCTGCCTTGTCAGCGAACCTGCCCAATCACCATCAGCCAGAGAGTGCCACATCATCTCCTTCACAGTCAGCATGCTGATGTCATCAGCATTGACTTTTTGACCAATTGACCTTTGACTTTTTACCTGTTTGGGCTTCCGATCAGAACGCGATAACTTTCGCATACGGAGCCTGTTTGACAAAGTAAATATACTGCCATAATCAGGAAGATGAGATGAACGCAATGGCACGGGTTTCATCACATTCCGAGCACTTTCACTTTTGATCATTTTTCAAGCCCTGTCAGGCTTCTGGATCCAATTTCGGATCACCAAAGACCTGCAATTCTCAAAATAAAATAGGATAAAATGGTTATATTGGACCTTGATATAATAGAACTGCACATCACAACCCCCATTATATCACCAAGGCTCGACCCCAGAGACAAATTCCTCAACAAAGCTCCATTTATTAGGCAAAAACATCAGGCCATCGAGTGTGATTATGTTGAGAAAAAACCCCAACTATAGACCCATAAAGATTCCCCGCTTACAGGCATGATTCGCCAGGACTGTCATTTTACTCCCATAATTAAAACTCCCACTCATCTTCCTCATTTTCTTTGTCCTACCTCTATCCTTATTTAGACTCAGTTTAATTACAAACATCATATCCATTAATGGAGTTTACAGAGACATAATCCTCATACCCCTAACCACCACACACCTCATACCTCCCATTATATGCTTTGAGTGTCGCCTTTGATGTCTATAGGATGTGTGGTAAGTTGGCTACATGGTGCCCCACGTGGGTTTCCCCAACCCCAGTCGTTGTAACCCCATCCGAGGTTGATTTTTTTCTTTATTACTATCTATCTATCTATCTATCTATATATGTGTGTATATATATATATATATATATATATATATATATATAATTTTCTTGTGAAATACATATCCCCTCATTCTAAGGATGGTAAACCGAATTATTTATATCTCAATGTCGATACAACAATATACTTATTAAGATCTTAACATGTCACTTGAAAAAATTTATATTGAGTAAGTAGGATAACACTCCTCCTTCTCAACCACCAGGGCTAGACCCAATTGACAAGTGGAAGGGTATATAGAAATGTGATTTGTATCCTCTTCCTTGGAGCTAATAATACATAAATGAAAATTGAATATGGTGTATCCCTTAATTCTTTAGCATTGTTGATTATAGTGTATCCCCTACCTCTAGTCTTATCCAAACTTGGTTTAATTGCAGACATCATATCCATTAATGGAGTTTGAAGGGACATATTCCTCACACCCCTAACCATCACGCACCTCAGACCTCCCATTGTATGCTTTGAGTGCCTCCTTTGATGTTGATAGGATGTGTGGTAGGTTGTTTACATGGTGTTGTTGGGTTTTTATATTCTTTGTAGTGAAATTCTAGTCGAGGTGAATTGATTGACACTCGAAGTTGAGGTGGATCGACAACAAGTCGAAGTCGAGGTAGAACGACAATAGGTCAAAGTCGAGGTAGATCGACAACAAGTCGAGGTCAAGGTGGATCAAAATATTGATCGAAAACAAGTTGAAGTTTGAGGGAGTCTACCAGGTAAATTTGAAGTCTATGATATCAACGACAAGTCAACCGAAAAGAGGTCAAAGTGTGAGTGTGAGACGACCGACAAGAGACCAAATGAAGCTCGACTAGTAGTCGACTCGTAAACCCGACTTGCAGTCAATTGTAACAGAATCCTAGGATTTGTGGGATTTGTATCCAATGATATTCATGGATCTGTAACCATTTTTGGGTGCCAATATTTAGGGTTTTTCTTGTTGTAAATCCTATAAAGAGCCATGTTGTAAGGTCATAAATTCTAATGAAAAATATGCTAAGGCATGTGTAAATCGTAGGTTGTTGGTCATGCATATGTAAGTCAAATTGGATACAAGTTTGTTCTTGCATGTGAAAAAGGGTATGATGTCGATTTTTCCTTAAGTGTGGACCAATGTTAGACATGTAACCTTTTATTCTGAATGAATAAGACAACAAGAGAGAAGAACACTCAAAGGAATGTTGGTTTTCTTGGTTAAGGGTTTCCAGGGCAAAAACTTAGTGTATTGTGTGATTGCTTGTGTCATTTGCGTTCTTAATTAAATTCTTCTTCTCTTCTACTAGGATTAGTGTGGAAGTGGCTTTCATTTCCTGGCACATGGTATCAAAGCTTATTTCTACCCTGACAAGTGAGTTATCAGAGTGGTGTAATTCTTTGGTAGGTATATCAAATCTTGATTTGCAAATCTTGAATTTGAGAACTAAACCCTAGGTACAGTAAGAGTCATAATTCAAAAATTATGTTAAATATCATGGTAAAGAATGGTGAGTATCTCCAGAATAGAGATAGAAAGATTTAATGGCCATAATTTTGATCTTTGGAAGCTTAAAATGGAAGATATTCTTGTAGATCAAGAACAATGGACAGTGTTATGTCCAGATACCCAGCTGACAGGCATGTTGATGGAAGAATGGGAGATACTAAAAACAAGAGCAATGAGTATGATTTGGCTTTGTCTTGTAGATTTGGTGTTGTTGAATTTCTCAGGTGAAGATTCATCCAAGAAACTGTGCAACAAGCTAGGAAGATTATACCATTCGAAATCTCTGGTAAATAATTTTTTTCTCAGAAAGAAATTGTATCTTTTGAGGATGAGTGATAGTAGTTCAGTGACTGATCATTTAAATTCATTTAATACTGTGTTAATCCAGTTATTGTCTGTGGATATAAATATCATTGATGAGAAGAAGTTTATCAGCCTATTATGTTCTTTTTCAGGCTCATGGGATATCTTAGTCATGGATATTGGGAGTAATACAACCACAATAGCACTAGAGGACGTGGTTTCTTCTCTGATGTCAGAAGAAATGAGAATAAAGAACATGGAAGGATCGACCAAATATTCTCTGGTAGTGAGAGGTTTACCGGTAGATAGAGATAAAGGAGGATTCTTCGGTAGAAATTTTAAGTCGAAGGGTAGATCTAAATCCTCGGTTCAATCGACGTGAAGATGTTGGAAATGTGGTAAAGTCGGGCATTATAAAAATGATTGTATGTTGAAGGAAACAAAATTCAGTGCCAGATCCAATGAGAAGTAGTCGACTGAGAGAAAGACGACCTCAGATAAGGGAGGTGAAGTGTACATACCGTCGACCAATACATAGTCAGATCAATATATTTGGTTTATGGACTCAGGATAATCCTATCATATGACACCACATAAAGAATGGTTATGAAAATATGAATGATATGATGAGGGTGATGTGTTATTGGGGGACAACTCAATAACCATAAATTTTGGATGAGGAAGATCCCAATTGACACTACAAAATGGGAGGAAAATAACCCTTCTAGGTGTGATACATATTCTGGGTTTGGAAAGAAACCTGATATTTGTTAGCAAGAGGTGCGATGGTATTAATGAAAGGAGTTTGGATTGGTACCATGTACAATTTTTTGGGGAATGTCGACTCGAATGGATGCAACAACATCGTTTCTCCTGAAATAGACTCGACTCGAGCTAAGTTGGTTCAAATCTACTCGACAAGACATGATGAAATTGACCCCACCCGGCTATGGCACGAGAGTATGGGAGACATTGGAGAAAAAGGACTCTGAGCTATGCAAAGCA
>JASDQU010368314.1:0-11440 GCA_032191745.1 Picea mariana
CATGCGTTGTTCCAACAGTGCTAAGCCCAAAAAAAGATGGAGGATAGAGAATGTGTACAAACTCAAGGGAAATCAACAAGATTACCATCATATATAGATTTCCTTTGCCAAGGATGGATGGTTTGATGGATTGCTTGAGTGGAGCAATTTTTTTTTCAAAGATTGATTTGAAAAGCGGATATCATCAAATTTGTATGAGAGAAGGTGACGAATGGAAGACAACATTCAAGATGAATGAGGGGCTATTGAATGGCTTGTTATGCCATTTGTCTTAACAAAAACACCCAGTACTTTCATGAGATTGATGAATGAAGTCCTAAAGGATTTCATAGGGAAATTCGTCATTGTATATCTTGATGATATATTAATTTTCAGCAAGACAAAAACATAACACTTGAAGCATTTAGCTATAGTGATGAGGAGATTATAGCAAGAGAAGTTGCTGATAAATATGAAGAAATCAACATTTATGAGGACCGAACTCATTTATTTGGGTTTTGTTATCTCTGTAGATGAGATGAAAATGGATCCCGATAAGGTAGAAGCGATTAAGAATTGGCCATCGCCAAAAAGTGTGTTTGAAGTTCGAAGCTTCCATGGATTAGCTAGTTTCTACAGGAAATTCATCCGAAATTTCAGTGGGATTAGCACACCGATGATGGACATGGTGAAGAAAAGACACAAATATTTTCATTGGATAGAGGATGCAAAAAAAAGTTTCAACTTACTGAAGAAAAAGATTACTGAACAACCAATTCTGGTGTTGCCAGATTTTAGCAAGACGTTTCAGATCAAGTGTGATGCAAGTGGGTTTGCAATTGGAGCGGTCTTGAGCCAAGATGATAGGCTGGTTGCATACTTCAGTGAGAAACTGAATGAGGCAAAGGTTAAGTACTCTACATATGACAAGGAATTTTACACGGTCATACAAGCATTGAAGAAGTGGAGACATTATTTGGTTCGTAAAGAGTTTGTTTTGAATGCAGAATTTTATTTTTGTAATTAATCATATTTCTAGAACCACTAACAAAGTTGTTGATGCTTTGAGCAGGAAATGTTTGCTTATGTAGGAGTTCAGAGTCAGAACATTGGGTATTGATAATCTCAAATAAATGTACATAGATGATCTAGATTTTAAAGAGGCGTATGAGGCATTTGAGAATCCAATTCTCAGGGATAGAAGCCAGTGGACCGAATATATGATCCAGGATGGATTATTATTCAGAGGAAATCAATTATGTATTCCAAAATGCTCCATGAGGGAGAATCTGTTGAAAGAAAAACATAGTGGAGGATTGGCCGGACATTTCGGTCATGACAAAACATTCTCGAAATTAAATGGCTCATATTTTTGGCCAGGGATGAGGACAATTGTCAAAAGATTTGTGGACAGATGTAGAATTTGTCAGCACAGAAAGGGAAAAAGGCAGAACACAGGGTTATAATATCCATTACCCATACCAGAAAGGTCGTGGGATGTAGTAAGCATGGATTTTATATTGGGGCTGCCAAGAATGCAAAGAGGATTTGATTCAATCTTTGTGGCAGTAGAGAGATTTTAAAATATGGCACATTTTATACCATGTCAGAAAACCAATGATGAAACTCATATTGCGAACCTGCTTTTCAAGGAAGTTGTCAGACTTCACGGCTTACCAAGAAGTATATTATCAGATCGAGACACCAAGTTCGTGGGACATTTCTGGAGGAATTTATGGAAGAAGCTGGGGACAAATTTGTCATTTAGCTTATCTTATCATCCTTAGATGAATGGGCAAATAGAAGTTGTGAACAGGAGCTTGGGAGATTTGTTAAGGATCCTAGTGACTGAACACCACAGTCAGTGGGATCACATTCTTCCACAGGCAGAATTTGCTTATAATGATTCGATCAATATAAGCAACCAAGGGCATAGTCCATTCCAAATTGTGCATGGAATGCAACCAAGGGTAGTTTCTAAATTGAAGGATTCAGAATAGAATGAAACTAGAAGTTCTAGTGCAGAGGAGTTTGTAGAGGCAATTAAGGAACTTCACAGCCAAGTGAGGGAACGTTTTCAAAATTCGAGTCAAGAGTATAAACACAGAGCAGATCAACACAGGCAATAACTTCAGTTTGAAGTTGGTGATCTGATTCTTGCACATCTGAGGAAAGAAAGGTCCCAAGGGGAACATATAAAAAACTGAAGATGAAAAAGATTGGACCATGCAAGGTCATGAAGAAATTTGGGGCAAACGCATATGAGATTGAATTACCCGATGGGATCGGAATTTCACTGATATTCAATATTGCGGATTTGTACCCTTACAAAGATGAAGAAGCAGGAGCATATAGTGAACAAACAAAGGTTCAATGGACTAAACAAATGCCTGTAGCTGAAAAGCCATAGATGGAGAGTATACTTGACAAGAGAATCAACAAGAGGACCAAGAGAAAAGAGTATTTTGAATACTTGGTCAAATGGAAGGGACATCCAGTTGAAGATGCTAGTTGCGAAAATGAAGCAGAGATTCATAAGAATGGACAGACCATGAAAGAACTCATGAAAAAGAGTTCATGAAAATTTTCAAGCGAGGGAGTATGATGCAGGAGCATCACCAGCAACAAGCGAGAGTGGAGGCGGAAGACAACTGGGATGAGCGAAACGTATTTTTTCACATGTTGAAAATGTATTGAAATATTTTGAAAGACTAACAAAGGAACATTAATGTAATAGTTAAGGAAGGAATACGCACATTTATGAATAAGTGATTGTAAACAGATCTTGAGCAATTGCTCTCATCTGTAAAACATTAAGGAATTTATGCGTAGTAAATTAAAGTAGGTAGGTTTGAATGAAGATTTGACAGTTTAGAGAGTAGGAGGGAAAACTGACTATAGACACCCTCATCTTTGTATCAATCATAATTAGAGAGAGAGAATTAAGCACATTAGCATAGAGCAAGAGAAGAGAACTATAGCAGAAGAGTTGTAGAGGAGAACCCATGTACAGAAGCTTGAATTAATATATGAATCTTTGATTTAGACTCATGGTGTTATGATGTTCTCTATTTATACATGGTAATGGGTCTGCTTATAGTTGCTTTTATGCTATCTGTTATGCATTTTTTTAATACTATGTGTGTATGTATGATTTCATATTGAATGTTTAAAGTTTGAGAGAGAGAAAGAAAATGAGTTTCAATTGTTTCTCTTCCTGAGTGAGAGAAGTTCCTGCAAGGTGTGCAGTGAAGTGTCCACAAGGAGTGCACGACAAAGGTTCAGAGATTATCTTTGAAAACTCAGGAGAGATACCATTGTTCTCATTTCAACATAAGTGCAAGACAAGCACAGAAGCCGTGAAAGGTGTGCATAGGCTGGTCGAGACCTTAGAACTTATCAACTAAGGTTGGGAGATTGAAGGATCACCGTTGCAGAAGGTGCACAGAGTCAAGAGTTCAAATACGCAGAAGTATTTGAAGATCCGCCACAAGGAGTGTGAGCAGAGGCCCTTTTTTGAGACTTGAATTTATCAGAGAAGCTCAGAAGGGGTAGTGCCTTTGAATTATTCAAAGGGAGGAAAAGTGAAGTTGCTTTGCAGAAGGAAGGTCATGGTGAGGGGACATTATTCCATTTCACAGAGGTTCTTGAGGGAAGAATCGGACGGTCAAAATTCTCTGTGTAGAATCCCCGAAATAGCGAGGACTGTAGGATCTAGGAGAGTTGCAGGGAAGTTAAGCAATTGGAGGAATTCATCCTTCGAAAGGTAGGGTTTAACGTGGACCATTGATTTCGATCATTGGATCGTCGAGATCATTTCGACATTTCAGGAGTTGTAATTCCAAAGTGTGTACGAAACCCTTGGTCGCTTGGACTCCTGAAACGCGAAGTGGATTATCGCGTGTGAAGGCGAAGAGCAGAAATTTTGGCATTTCATAATTTTGGAGTTCGGAGCTTCGAAAAGACAAAGAAATAGAGACAAGAGGATAGCCCAAGTTCTGAAAGTTGGAAAAGGTGATAGGTGGTAGGAATCTACGTTAGAGACCGAGGAAAGTTGAGAGGACAGGTGGCAATTTTTCATCAACCGTCGGAGTCAGACTCCATTGAATGTTTTGGAGTTCATGGATTGGAGAGTCAGGAAACCTCATGATAGGATTCACGAAATCACGAAGTCTGAAACCTCAAAAAGGAGAAAAAAACCTGGTGAGGAGCCAAAGATTGATAAACGTGTTGGGATTCGAAAATTTGGCATTTTAGGAGAGAAGAGGTCGGGGTTCCTTTCTCTAGAATTCCCAAAGTTTTGAAACCCGATACAAGAGTAGAGGAGGACACGGTCATATATTTCGGTGTTTTGACATTTCAGGTTTCGATAAGTGGAAGAGTCGAGGATCTCGACATCAGGAGTCGCAAAACCTCAAAATCCAAAGTCCTTTGTGGCTTGAGCGAAGGGGTTGGCTAACCCTTGGTGTGGTTGTAGTGAAGATCCTGAGGGGATCTTGGCCTGAGGGTAGGGGGTCTGCGTCATATACTATGATGGAATTCCTTTGAGTGAACCCATAAATGGGATTTAATTGAAGAAGTACTATGCTTAAATCATTTTTTGCATGGGTGCTATGTATTTTTAGTGTATCACACTATTGTGTGATTTTTTATTTTTTGGTTCCGCCTTTCAACTACTTACCTTGCATTGTGATTGGTTTCTAGATGACACTGTCTTCGCTACCCTATATCTTCATCCCTGATGGCACTAGTCGCAGTACTCAAAACTTAGCATTTGTTGCTTGGGAAATCTATGCACCTACGAATGAATTGATCATTCTACATGGTGTTTTCCTTGGTCGTGCAACTAATAATATCATGGAATACAATGCAGTTATTGAGTTGTTAACTAATTCCATTTCATTGGGAATTAGTCATATTATTGTATGACTTGATTCACAGTTGGTAGTATTATAGTTCAGTAACATTTATTCCATCCGAAGTCCTACTTTGTTATGGGTATATTTAGGAATTCACCTCTTGGAACGACAATTTGATTATATCAAATATCAACACATTCCTAGATGTCTAAATAAACTGACAGATGCATTGAATAATTATGTGTTAGACATAAATTTGAGACATTTATAAATCCAATCACACTTTTTACAAAAACAAGTAAGTTGGTAGGAACTTTATATTTATAACGATAAAAGTTTACAAAAAAGTGTTTATCCAAAGGCCGGAATATCAAAATGTGAAACTCATGGATTCATGTACAAAAAGCATCAAGGATGTTTCTTTCTATAACAAGCAATTGTCTATGATACTTTATGGAGCAGTCGACCGATAGATGCAGATACGCCGATTGTGTGGCGTTGATAGTGCCTAGGAAGCTCATCCACCATGGTATCAAGGACATGCATGGTTAGTCCCTCCAAGTTTTGTTCAATAACCTCAAGATATGTAGTAGCTAACCATGCTACAACACCTCTCTCTCCTCTCCTACAGATGGGAGATGATCCTAGAGGACAATAAGGTCCCACATCTACATTTTTGAGAGCACTTGATTAGTCATTGGATAAATAACACACAAAATTTTTTTTTATATAATTAAAATATCAAAAACATTGTATAAACAAAAATTTCCTTCTTACCTATGTCCCCCCACTGGGATCCATCAGGAAGGGATAGATCTGGATCCCCACGGAAATCTATCCCAGCATATGCATAGTCTTCCATCATGATTAGCTGATTCCTCAGCCATTGGAAGAAAACATCATCATACTTGACGATGGGAACACCACCATGTCGAGCCATTAGATCCACTCACCTATTCATATATGGATCCTATGGAGCTGGTATACACCACCCCACCTTCAGATGTAGGATAAGAACACTCTCTATAAAGAAGGACACCAAAATGGACTCATATCCAAATTGCTTCAACTGACCATTTCGACACTTGGTGAGTTGTTTTTTCATGTTTTTTACGACACCCTTGCACCAGTTGAAGACTCTGGGTTCCATGCACTCTATCACATATTGAAAATGGCTTTATAAATCCATATGGGGATTTTCACTCCCTACCATGTGATTAATGGTGTAAAGGATGGTCTGTAATGGTAAATCACGGACATCTCTAATGGCTACCTTGCCATTGTGTTTTTCGATACCTGGCACACAATGGTGGCGAACATAGTGATCCATAGGTTCACCTCCACCCCTGCTCAGCGTGAGTCATGATGAGACAATATTGTCAGAAAATAGATATCCTCTCTATCTATTGTGAGTGTATGAACACCCACGTGAAATTCCTATTTGTTCACATCACACATGTGAACCAAATGCTCTAGCAGCCTCAATTGGGCTCTCATGCCATGAATCCTGAAAAAATTGAGTAACCCACATTGCCTTAGAGCCATAATTGTCCTCAAGTCATTCTCAGAGAAATAATCCTCTTCCTCATGTTCTCGCTCACGCCACTTGAGCATATTGACCAAGGAAATACTGCCAAGGAATATTAAAAGAAGATTAGAAACATAAAAATTATTTCCTGGGGGTTTTGCTAGTTACGTTTATCTTTTTAAATTTTTTGTTACGGTCGTTGTAGGGTTGCGCTTTCATGTAGATTGACGTCATCACACCCTGCCTATAGGATCACCTCTGACGATGCTAGATCGTCACAATTCACAATATAGGGGACTTGCGATGATCTCAACGCACAGGTAGCCCCAAATAATCGACCCAACACCCAAATTTGACCAATGAAAAAAAATTTTGAAACCATGAAAAGATGAAGAAGAAGAAGATCACTTGTTTGATGGACATGGTTCACAAAATGTTCCACCACACGCTCCGTAATCGACAGTTGAAATTCGGGGAGAAAAGGGGCTTTGGAGCACTATTAAAGTAAATTTGCAAATGAAATGGTAAAATGGTGTTTTTGGCCTATTTTGTTGTTTTTTACCACTTTTTATTTTCAAAATTATATTATTTTTATATTTGATCCATGCCCTAAAGTCTTAACAACTTCGAAAAGTGTTGACTTTTGCAGATTAAAAGGTCTAGAGATGAGACATTTGAACAAGGGTCCACCCTTTTTGATTTGTTTTTGCATATTTTTCTTATGTATAGATCCTTTTATGGATTTTCAAGAAAAAATCCGAGTAGAGTCTTAATTCTTTCTGAAGCTTGTGAAACCATGGGAATGTAATCGAGTAGTCTTTTGTTGTTTTTTTGAACTCGCATTGGTAATACAAAAAAAGAAGCCTATGGAGTATCCTTTAAGCTCTTTTCAAGCTCCCTAAACATGAAAAGATGGTCGAGCGACCTTGTTCTTTTCACGCTTGTAAAATTATTTGAAGAAAACATCTGATGAGAGGTAGGTTATCTCTTTTTCAGTCTCATCAAACTAACTTACGAAAAAGGGCCTGATGGACTTCTCTTGAAGTGTTTTTTCAGACTCTCTAAAATTTAAAAACCTTTGAGTTTTCTTTCTTTGGGCTCATTAAACAAACATCTAAAGACCCATATGGGATCAAAACAGTACTTCTTAG
The DNA here is from genome assembly GCA_032191745.1 of Picea mariana. NCBI lineage: Eukaryota > Viridiplantae > Streptophyta > Pinopsida > Pinales > Pinaceae > Picea > Picea mariana. The sequence continues at coordinate 7,518 of JASDQU010368314.1, forward strand.
GGTTCTTTAAACATACTCTGAGGGACTCATCCAAAGGATGAGATTACATCTACAAGCATATGTTATCCTCCTCAAGCTTGCGTAAAAATAAAAAGGTACTCACCAGAAATGGTGGGGGAAAACTAGGAAAGAAATGTGTCTCTGTATTTGTGTTAGTGGGAGTAATAGTCGCTCTTGAACATGAAACCCCCTTTAATTATTGTATTTAGGTTGGGAAATCCATTTGTCTCTTGTTTGACCATCCACAAGTTCATATGTTGGGTCCTCCTTGAGTCAATGTTTCCAGGACAAGTGTCGTGTCATCCATATGTTCAAGAGAAATCCAACCTAAATAATCCTTCTATCGAGTCGACCATCTGCATTTATAAATTTTCTACCATATCAGCCTTCCGTTAGTCAGTTCCAAATCACTTCATATTCTGATCTACTTCAAATCTGTTACATATTTCATGTCATTGATTGGGGATGCATCAAGGCCCTCCTATGATGAGTCTTTTTCTGTTGACTTCAATTCATTATCTGAGAACAAGATGTAGAAATCATTTAGTACCTTAGAGCCTACATGCCTCAATGGCAGGTTTCTTCGCTTTCAACAGTGGGTTCACATCATTGATCCCTAATTGGAAGATTCCATCGAGTGTTCGACTTCAACTCATTTATTCACTTTCGTTGGATTGTACTAGAGTACCTTGGGAGTCATTGACATCAATGGTGATTTCCCTTGCACTTGTTAACAATTTTTCATTAATGATCGGTAATCAAGTGGTTTCTACCATGTTCGACTTCGACAGCTATAATCACATGGCTAAATTCGTACTTAGAGATGATGGAAATGAAGACCCTGGATCTCATCATTTTGGTTCAGGTTGCGACGGAGTATTCATAAATTGGTACTGACACATAGATCCATTATGTATGTCTCGTGGTTATGTCCGAATTTGAATTCTGTTAGAGCATAGATTGACAGTGTATTCCTGGTGGCTATGCTTAATCATGATGACATGGATCCACAGTGTATGTTTAGTGTCCATGACTCGCTTGACACTTATGATTATAGTCACTTGTAGTCTGAGAATGGCGATTCCTACCTCAGAAGATGGTATATTATTATGCATATGCTTGATTTTTTGCAGGTTCCTGATCGATGCACTCCTTATTTTCGACACACACATTCTACAAATTATTTCAGCTGTCATGAGTTCCAGCTTCATACTTTTGGGGGCATTCTGTTACACATTATTTTGGTTACCTCAGTGATCGACTGGAAACATGTGTTCATATTCCCTGAAAATATTAAAAGAGACTTTCTCCATGAGGAAATTAGTTTGTTTTTACCCTTTCAAAAGCCATAACAGGGAAGGTCATCATACCCTGCTATATTCATAGGGTGCGACGATGCTTAAAGCAAAGGAAAAGTAAAAATTCATGAATGTTCTAGAAGGGAATCTTCTAGAAGATGAGGTGGCCTCCGATCGGTTTGGATATTACTTGCTTCTCTGATTTAGTGGGATCATCCTAATCCCCTCATCCATATCTTTTTCACACTATATAAAGAGGGATATCTCATGGAAAATACTAAGGTTGAATAGGCTAAGATTTGCATGGATATTTCTACTACATATTATGCTTGAGAGATTTTCTTTAGTTATCTAAGTCATATTGTGGATCTTCTTCATCCAAGGCATTTGAGAAAAGGTGTGTGTATTGGAGAAAAGATCCATTGAAAGGGGACCATGCAACATCAAGGCATGGGTTGTATTCACCACTTTCCATTTAATACAATGCAACAATACATTTCTTCCCTATAAATGTATCTTAACGTTTATTGTATAACTCCTTGATCTTATACATAGAATTCATTGGAATATATATATATATATATATATCTTTTTTTTCCCTCTTTGTTGGTTTGTGCTTCTTAGTTAGACTTACCATTCTTCAAACTCAAAGAAGGAGCTACAAGGACGACACTAGTGAGGATCAAGCATTGTTTAAAAGGTATGTCACTTGTATCTCTCTAGACTAGTTTGTATGGCAATGAAGTCTAAGGAGAAGTATGTATTTTGTCTTGTTTTGTTCTAGTTTCTTGTGGAAGTTAGGGAGATCTATTTGTGTCCGCACTTACTGATTAGTCCGATAGCAACAGGTCTATTCGATATGGAGATGGAAGCTACCATGATTCTATGTGATAACCATGGTTTCATAAATATGATAGAGAACCCAGTGTTCCATGATAAGATGAAGCACATAGAGATCCAATATCACTACATTCGTGACATGGTGTAGAAGGGAGTTGTAAAGCTCCAATATGTTGGCATAAATGAGTAGGTTGCAAATGTGTTGACTAAGCCTCTATCTCATGTGAAGTTTGAGTACTTCCAAGGCAAGATTGGTGTAGTCTGAAAGGACCTCCCTTAAAAGGGGGAGTAATGTTGATGATACTATAGTATCCTGACCAGCAACATGTAGCTCAGTTAGGATTTTATATCTTAGGGGACTAATCATCCATGGGAAGATATCGAAGGTCCAATAATTATGGTCTGTCAGAGTACATGTGCATGTATATTCTAGTTGTGGTCAATAGTGGCAGCTCAGTTAGGATTTTATATCCTAGAGAATATTATGATTCCTGGGTAGATCTCGAAGGTCCGGTAAGGACAATCTGTCAAAGTACCATGTGGTATCTTGTTAGGATTTTATATCCTAGGGAATCGTATTATTCTTGGGTAGATACTGAAGGTCCGATAAGGATGGTCTGTCAGAGTACCATAGATGTTGTTGTCGATGCAATTGCCTCATTCTGTTGCCATGCATAAATGATGATGTTAATGTTCCAACTTCATGTTGTTGATGATGTTGATGTTCCAGCTTCATGTTCCTGATGTTGTTGATGTTCCAGCTTCATGTTATTGATGATGTTAATGTTCCAGCTTCATGTTGTTGATGATGTTATTCCAACTTCATGTTGTTGATGATGATGATGTTACTCCAGCTCCGTGATGCAAATGATGATGATGTTCAGTTTCAACTAATGTTGATGATGAGAAAAAGTTTCGATGACCTATAGACATGACCGAAAACTCCTGATGTTGATGAAGATGTCCCCTCCTCTTGATGATATATTGATTCTAGTCATTTGTTATTAATGTTGTCAGTAGAATACCCTTCTTGTTAAGGGGAAGTGTTGAATTATTGTAACTTCGAAGAATATTCTACTTATATTTGAGTCATTATTGTATAGATCAAATCCCCTTTTGTGGATTTATCAAGTCGAGTCTTGTATAAGATAAAATCCCCTTTTTTGGATTGGTCAACATTTATTTGTATGGTGGTATTTGTTAAGTTGTCCCCTAGTAATTTTAAAGTGGTTTTGTTAAGAACCAAATATCAATATAGCATAGAAAAACCTCAGAAAAAGTACTCAACGCCTTGAAAAAGAGATAATTTCAGATAATAAGCCTCTTTGAGGGGGCAACCTCCTTTTACCCCACTTAAATTTTCAAGTACGAGATGATTCAAAATGAAAATGTCTCCTTGTATATATAGGAGACTGGGAGGTATAATTACAACTAATGGCCTAAAGATGACATAAATAAAATAACATTACTAATATAATATGCCCCAATTAAGGGGTAATGAGACAATATTAGGGATTAACATGCCCCTCCCCTTGAGACAAGTGTTGTCCACAATGCTTGAGTAACTCTGGATGCTTCTGTATAAAAGACTCATCTTCCCAAGTGGAATCTTTAGCTGGTAGTTTCCTCCATTTAATGAGATACTCTGAAATGGATCTATTCCTCAGCTGGCGAACTCTTGTGTCAGTGATGGCTTCAGGCTCCAATATGATTTTTCCTTCCTCGTCAAGTTCTAGTAATATAGTTTGAACTGGGATCTTGTCTCCTATAACCTTCTTTAAGCAT
>JASDQU010368320.1:0-10012 GCA_032191745.1 Picea mariana
TTTACTTCTTATCAACCATGAAAAAACAATAATGAGTCATATTTACATCAAACACTATTGGGTCCATTACCCAAAACTTTGTGCTATGGGTCTTTGACATCAATGACAACCAACCTTAATCAGCAATGTTTCCATGTGGTTCACCCATCATCACGTTGTCAAAGAAGGATGGTAGCTAAAGAATTTGCATTGACTACCATGCCCTGAACAAAGATTCCATCAAGAGTAGATATCCTCTGCCAAGGATTGATGGCTTGTTGGATCAGCTACAATAATACAAGTTCTTCACCAATTTGTACCTCAAATCAAGTTACCATAATTGATAATCAAAGAAAAATACATGTGGAAGACATCATTGAAGACAAGACAAGGTCTATATGAGTGGTTAGTTATGCCTTTTGGTTTATGTAATGCACTTGAAACTTTGATTAGACTAATAAATGATGTACTACATTCTTTTATTGGTTCATTCATAATATTATACCTAATTGAAACACCAATATTCAGTAATAATTGGAAAGAGCACATCTCACATGTGACATAGGTACTAGAAACATTAGGGAGGAATCAACTAGTCGAAAATTTGAATAAGTGTGAGTTTTGGAAGGAGTTCTTGATTTATATTGGACACATGATTAGTGGAGGAGATATAAGGGCATATCCAAACAATATTTTTTAGCCCTCGTCCAATGGCCTATTCCCACTTTCTTAACAAAAGTTAGAAGTTTTACCATAGTAGCTCAATATTTGAGGAAGTTCATAGCAAATTTCTCCACAGTAAAATCACCATTGCATGCCATGACCACCAAGGGGAAAATATTCCATTGGGGTAAGACACAAAAATAAGTATGAGAAGACATGAAGAGGAATATTAGCAATGATTCAACCCTTTCCATGGCCAATTACAGTAACCATTTGAACTCGAGACTGATGCCAATGGATATGTATTAGGGGTAATGCTTATGCAAGGAGGAAAATCAATATGTTATCAATGAGAGTTATTTAATGGAGTAGTAATAGACTACCCCATGTATGATAAAGAGATCTATGCAATAGTGACATAAATCAAGAAGTGGAAGAACCACCTCTTGGGGAAAGAGACTATCATACACACCAATCACCAACCCCTATATTATCTACAAAGTTACAACAAGATACAATTAGTAAGAAATTACAAGTGGTTGGCACTCTTGCAAAAGTTCCACCTACTTATAAGGTACATAGAAGGAGCCACAAATAAGTTAGTTCTTATGATTTCATGACCCCCACTAAAGAAGATTGAAGTTGTTGGAGTGATCATGCAACTTGAGCCCTTCACTCATCAATTGTTGAGTGAATACTATGAGAGAGTTAACGATTTTAGAGGAGTGTATAAGTAACTAAAGGAGAGACCGGTCACTGTCATGGAAGAAAATGAAAAACACCTCCAAAATGGAATATTGTACACATTAGACAATTATGCATACCAAAAAGTAGGAGGCTTCAACTGACAAGGGAAACTCACATTTCCAATATCACTGGACATTTTGGAGAAACAAAGATAGTGGAAAATTTGTATAGGTATGTGTATTAGCCGAATATGTTGGAGGAAGTGGTAATATTTGTTATAGGTTGTGTTATTTGTAGCATAGGAAATCCAAACAATGGAAATATTGGGCTCTATATGCCACTACTAGTGCCACGTAGGCCTTGGGAAATCATCCCTATGAACTTTATTGGAGGGTTTCCTATGACCCATAGAGGAAATGACGGAGCGTTAGATACGATTGGATTTTGGGTATTTAAGGAGCTAGTTAATACCAAATCCTGCATTAGTTGCTACCTCGTGCGCCAATCAAAACAACCATTTGAAATCACCGATAAACCACATCACCCCCGATGCCTTCACCGTCGACCCACAATGAATTTAAGTTGCAAAGATTCGGTGACAGATTTGTTCAAATTTCACTCATCACTTGAATTGAATGGCTGATGCGACACGGTAAGTTCTTCCCTGGTTTAAATTCTCTTGAGCCGTTGTGAACGAAATCATTCTATGCACGAGGAAATTCAGAGCATCTAGAGAAGTAAGACAAGTAATTCGAAAGATGCAGAGATCCCGTGAGTATCAAAATAACTAGTTTTTAGCAAGATTCACAGGTATGTATCCAAGTTTGTAATTTTCACATGGTTACAAAGTTTATGTTTCTTACCAGGTTTTTTTCCTCACACAGTCTCTGAAGTTTTATTCTTAATTGCAGGAACAATGCCACCAAGAAAGCCAATCACCAGATGGTCGTTGAGGGCACCGAAACTGAAAGAACTAGAGTTAGGCAAAGGCTCTTCTCCAGGGGACGCAAGGAAATTAGAATACACTCTAAGGATGGAACTTGTCATTAAGACATCGACGAAGAAGGTTTTCATCCAACCTCCGACCTTTGGAGATATAGAGGAAAGCATAGGGTCCAAGATGACACTCCCACATTAGGGAGAACTCTTTAAAAATATTATTCGGGAGGAATACCCATAATATATCTCACACATTGGCTCATATGTGAGAGCACTCGACGAAGAGGTGTTTCTGAATATTTGATGATCGTACCTCCACATGGTAGCAAGCAAAACCCCCATTTTTCCCTGTATAGAACTCCTGAAGTGACTCATCGACCACACAAACACACAAAAGTGTTTAATCAATGATGAAAATGGTGGGTGTGTCGGGGTGTTCCTTCCGATAGAGGTCTAGAAATACTACAAACTTCGAGATCCCGAGGAGAAGATGAATATAGATTTCATTGTGAAGTTCTATGAGCACCATGAACCAGCCGAGTGATGGCCTCATGGTGGAGGGAAGATAAGAAATACACCAACTGAAGCACTGGATGGTACCAAACGACCAACTTAAGGGAGCCATACATCTACTTGATGTCTCTCATCTGCAGATTATATGGAGAGAAGGACTGCTCTAGATTTTTAGAGGCATGGATGCCCTTGTCTTACATGGTGGTAATCTTTGGGAGCGGTTTCAATTGGGGAGATATCATTTCTAAACAACTCAGCATCTCTATACAACAGAATCAAATGCCAAAGGAAGGAGAGACACCCTCTTTCTACATGGCTTCATATATGCTTGATGCCATGTGCACTAGAAACATATTCACTAGCATGAATCTAAGTTGGCATGTCGCAGAGCTCCTGATCCATGTCTACTTCAGCGTGCTATGGGAGAAAAGGTATAAAAATTCTTACTCCCTCATCTACAATGAATTCATCGCGTGAATTTATTTTATTCTTTTTAAGAAACAATGCCCGAGACTATTGGCTGTGGCCAAGACGATGATATCAAAGGTAGGCCACTGGTACTTGGATGGGTGTGACACCTACATCAGGGTGTTAGGGGCCACCGAAGCACCACATATCCTACCAGTGCATGTCCCTAGCCAACTTGTAGTGGGAGAAATATTCTACCACACCATCGTGCAAGGCTACAACACCACCCTGGTCAAGGACAAGAAGCGAGCATTCATTCCTTATGGTTTCCATGTAGGTTTCTACATAGTTAAAGATACAAATCAAGCCAATAAAGAAGGGTTGAGCCATATCGAGTTCAAGTTCCAGACAGGTCGGTTCCGCAAGCATGATCCAAAGGGCCTGGTCTTTCAACATGCTTCACAAGTGTCATCATGCTGGTCATACGCCCATGACAAATTTGAAGATGAAGTCTTCATGGAGAATGTCCAGGACCGGGACAAGGTAGTAGCAAGGATGGCTGACCCCAAAATGACCAGGTTCAGGTCCATGATCCTAGATGAATAGATGATGACCATAGATCAATCAGCTCAAGAGGCCCTCAGATCCAGAGAAGAAATCAGAGTGGCAGAAGCAACAGAGGTTCCCCTGGTGGCCCCGGTATAGGATAGTGTTTTCCCTATGACGCAGAACGCATAGGAAAGGCGATTTCTCATAATAGAACATGTGCAGTGAGTAATTGATCAAATGAAAGATGACCCAAACCTCATAGGAATGATAGGGTCCCCTGCCGACAACCCAGATGAAACCCGGGTAGGTCCAAGCAGCCCTGAGCTAATCCAAATTGATGAAACTGTCAGGTTAGATAACCCTAAAATTACAATGCCATAGGCTAGATCACTAGGGTATGTTTCATCTCACCCGGAGGTAGTAGGAACATCAGGGAGAACAAGTGCACCAAACCCCCTCCGCGAATTGATAAACATCTATGATGATGAAGAAAATCTAGAGGTATCTCTAGTGAATCCTATGCATATCAAAGAGGAAAACAAGCCCGAGAAGGCATCTTCCCTAGCTCCCGACGCTCAAATTCAGATCCCTTCACAGAATTACCAGGAGGTCAAAAGTGTCTTAGACACTGAACAACTCGATGTACTGGAAACTCAAAAGGATATTCCAACGGACGAGCCAGGTTCGGGCGAACAAAAAGAAGAAGATCCACAGTAGGAAATCGACATCTCAACGATTGATTATCAAGTAAGTATTGAGCCTACCCCTGATGCTTCAATTTCAACAGGTACTCAACCTCCCGAGGAGCAAGAAAGAGAATTCATACCTTCGGATTACACGGAGGAGGTTCAAGAACCCAGTCTTGAACAAATATACACCATCGGAAGCCTGGAAAGTATGCTCACCTAGGGAGATCGATAAATCCCTGAACCCGTGGATGAAGTTGTTGACATACATGCCATCGCTTATGATCGGCAAAGGAAATATATCGCATAGAGAACCACCAAGAAGAGGAGGATTACTCTAGATCGCTCCATCATCATCACCACAGAAGAAAAACTGATCAACATAGAGCATTCCAATACATCCGAACTTATCGTCACAGGGATGGAAATCATGGATTCCACCCTGGACAGAGAGAAATGGGATGAAGAGGAGTTGGCCACTACTCTGAAGGAATTGGAACATTTGCGCCATTTGGTGAAATATTACCAGGACACCACACAGGTCGCAGTGTTCCTAAGGAGCAAATTCCAGGAGGCCTACAACAAATTTACAAATGAACGACACCTATTCACTACAAGGATAGCTGAGCTTCAAGAAGACACCCTCATGGCGCTAGCGACATGCAAGGATATGGACAGGTGGTATGAGAAATCACACCAAGATATGGAAAGGATCGGCTATATTAGCGTGGTTCAACAAGGACGAGATGCTGAAGAGCATGACATTTGGGTGATAAAGGAAAGCAACCTCGACTGCATAAAGAAATCAGCCAAAAATTGGGAAAAAATGGCTCAAGAACCTCATCAGAAAATCCAAGAGAACTGGAATGAGTGCGAAAAGAGATGGACCAAGATCAATCGAGCAATGAGAGACATCGGCCTCCCTAAATTTGGCACCCCTGATGACTTTGTCGACTTGCGTGACATAGTCAAATCACATGCTGAAAAAGACTCATCATGGGTTGAGAAAATAGAAAAGGTGGCGGACATGGCACCTGGACAAGTGTAGAAATTCATGGAACACCCAATCAAATCTCGATCCATGTTGCAGCAGTTAAGTGCTAGAATAGTCAAAAATTGGGCACGAACAATAGAGATAACAGAGATTCTTTCGGCCCCAATGGAACAACATAGATTCCCATATGCTAACACATGCGAGGATCTCTTTGTCAAATGGTCGGAGTAAGAGAAGAGTCATCCACTCAAATGAGATCATGTGATGACTCTTAGAAAGATTGATATAAGAAAGCGCCATGTGGCGAGTTTTGTTTTACTTAACTAAACTTCAAGGGGTCGATGGTTATTGCAAAGACCCTCATTTTTTGGATTTGTAAAGAACTATTTCGGAGCTTCCTTAATTGAGAAGTCTTGTTTAGGACCAGAGACAAGTTTTTCTTTTTTTCAAAAGTGTGTATGATTGGATATGAAGAGGAACTATTTCTGATTTTATCACATGAATGGATGTTGTAACGAACAAGAACTTCTGAAACTGTTGATGAGTTATCTGATTCAATGTTTTATACTTCTTTTCTTTAATGATAAAAGTAAACCATTGTGTTAATATGTGATTGATTATTAGAGTTAAGGAAACTATTTTTCTTACCATCGTTTATTGCATGAATGTTTTCTTCTGATAAATTATATCTCAGCCAATAATTGGAACACCAATAGGTTAATGTATTAGTACTAGGCTTGTGGTAGATAATCATTGTCTGCATGCTAGAGTGAAAGGGTTATCCCAAGCTCAGCCTTCTCGAGTAGTTAAGTTTTCGCACTTTGTTACCCAGTTGGTTTATACCGGATTTTATCTTGTATCTATCCCACCTATGAGAGAAAATACAAAAAGAGAATGTCCAGACTGAAGGAGAATATTTCACTAGAAAATGTAAAGCCCATCGATTATTTGGTCAGATTGCAAGATCTAGAGAACCATTCCACCATTAAACACTGCAGATTCTAATTGGGCCTTGGTGGTGGGTTTGGTTCTTGTTGTTGAGTTAAAATGGATTTAGTACCCCTCAACAGAATTGATGCTAGAAGGAGGGCCTGAAGAATGAATGGATGACAATATTTTTTACAAAATATTTCACACAACGTGTAGATTCAAAACAACCCACATGCATGGCTATTCATTCCCAAGACAACCCACACACACCGAGTACTCCTAAAACGAGTAACTCACCCCAACACGAGGAACAACATATGTTCCTTGATATACCTTACACTCTTCCTCACAAGGAATTGAACCAATTTAGAAGAATCACAAGAGCTTATGCCTAACAGATCAGTGCATTTCCCTTAGCTCTGTTACTTCCTCGAAGAAAACAAATAAGTAGACAAGTGGTCGAGTTCCCCGACCAGGTTTTTGTGCACATAGTAGAATACCTAATATACTTCACCCTCACTGAAATTGAATATCCTCTTAATCTAATCCTTGAAACACTAGCCAACAACTTCTCCGAACCCGACGATTTTTCAGGAGAGGAAGGGTTTAACTCAGAACGCTCAAATTCGGGATTCGAAGACAAGGAAGATAAGAATGACCATGATGGAGAGAGGGGAAACCCACCTTAGAATAATCAACCTTAGTTGGACAGATATGTTTTGGCCATCCCCGGACGAGTACATAACCTTCCCTGACATCCAGAGAAGTTACTCCCTAAGTTTGACCCTGAAACCTCAGGATTGCCTGAACACCATATCAAAAAATTCATACTAGCTATCATATTGATGAATGTTAAACATGAAGATGTGGTATGCAGGATTTTACCCTATACTTTTTATAACTCATCCTCCACGTGGTATTTTAACTTACCTGTAGGGTCCATAACTAGTTGGATGAAGTTCCAAAAGGATTTTCTAGATAAATTTGCAGAAGAAACCACTACAGGAGCTTTGATGGCCGAGTTTTTTGCCGCCACCATGAGTTCAAAGGATAAGATCAAATACTTCAATCAAATATTCATCACTATCTTGAACAAATTTCAACCTGAAGATAAACCCACTCAGGAGTTGCAAATCGAAGTATGCTAACGCTCTCCCAACTTCTATTTCCATGTTTGTAAAGAGGGTTGCCAAACCAACCTTAGCTGATAATTTTGAAGAAGCCAAAATGATAGAGTTCCAAATGAAAGGATGCAAAGAAGGCCATGTCTCATTAGTTGAGAAAGATGTTCAGCCTCCTCCCATGAGAGGGCTCCTATTGACTAGACCCCCAGGGAAACAAACAGAACAAGCTCCCGAAAAGGGAAGTGGGGACATACAAGACCTACAATGCATGGTCAAGAAGTTGTCAAACAAAATCATAGACATGAAGAGAAGTGAAGGGGAGGGAAACCAAGGCTAGAGGCCCTATAAACCATTCTTTAAAATAAACCCGCCTTTCAAAGCAATTGAACCTCCCCCATCCAACTTAAACATCGATCTGGAAAATGTAGCATCTGACTCTTTCTATACCTATGATAAAGAGAATCACTATGAAAGAGACTACCCTCAATGGGTGCATGCCATGAATTTGATGGCCAACTAGTTTCTAGTGTAAGTGTCCCTAACCGAACAATCAAGTGACTCGACTGTGAATATTGTTGATCAGGAAGAAGTCGATCCACCAGAAGACACAACCATGTTGATATGAGACCCTGACCTACCAATTCCTTTCGATGACCTATTTGAAGTTCAAGAAACTCCCACAAAAGTCTTGCCTATGCAAACCAGAAGTAGAGGTCAACCTATCTCAAACGATCTAAGTATTGCCCCAACTTCGGGAGGAAGACCAACTCCCGATCACCCGAAAGAACCTTTCGTTCCCCAAAGAAATCCTATAAACATCCATACCTGAGAATCACATAAGATAGAATACAACATAGTAGAATACTTGAAAAAGTTGAAAGAAAACATATCGGTCATGGACATATGTAGAATCTCTCAGCAAAAGGAGTTCTTGTTACAAGCATTGAGATCAGTAGAAAATCCTACAACAAGCATTGACCAAGGAGAAAATCAAACTCCCACATATCTAAGGAATAAACCAACTTTGAACACCTTCTCTGAATATAAGAAGGGAAAACCTTTTTTCACACCATTCCTCTTGACATTTGAAGTGTTCAACAAAAATCTCCATAATTGTTTGGTTGACTCGGGAGCATCCTCTAATGTTATGCCATTGTCTATTTGCAAAACATTAAACGCAGTCCCTCTCAAAAGTGATAAACACGTGATACAACTAGACAGAACCCAGGTGAAGTTCATGGGAGAATTCAAAGATGTAGTGATCATAATAGTGAGACACCCTAAATTTGTGCAAGTAATTGATATCATTGTAGTAGATATCCCAGAAGCTTATGGATTGCTATTAAGTCAAGATTGGTCTGAGAAGTTAAATGGATAGTTTAGTACAGACTCGAGTCACCTTTGGATGCCATTAAAGGGACACAACAATATGATCAGGGTCGATAGGGAAATATATCTAAAACAGGCTATCACTGACTTAGAAACCCTCAATGAACCCTCATCGATAGATTTCCCCGTTCTAGAAAATTATTCCAGTGACTCCGATTTCTGGAATTTCTGCCCCCTCTCATCTGATGTCCCTCTTACTCAAAACTCCAAAATGATTTTTCAAGATAAATTGCCGACGCCGACAGAGGAAACACTCTTCTATCAAGAAATTGCGTTAGAAATCACGGAACAAACAAGAGGAGAGGAGGAAAGTGACAAGAAAGAGGAAGCTGATAGGAGAACCCCACAAGTTTGGACCTTATACTTTGATGGTTATAAATCATAAGAAGGGTCAGGGGGAGGGTGCATCCTCATTGATCCAAAGGGTAAACGACACTTCCTATCCTGTAGACTAGAATTTGAATGCACAAACAACACCGTCGAGTATGAAGCTCTAGTACAAGGGATAAAGAAAACCATGGACTTAAACGTTAAAGAATTGGAGGTTTTCTGATATTCTGAAATCATCGTTAGACAATTAAGGAAAAATATACATTGCAGCTCTCCACACCTGAGGAATTACCAACAGGGAGTGCACAGGCTAATAGAGCATTTTGAATCCTTCAAGATTACATCGATCCCCAGAACAAAGAACATTCTTTCTGATTCTCTGGCCATCGTTGCCTCAAGGCTATCACCTCTAGAATATTATGAAGCCTCCCGGTTCACTGTGGAGATACTCTACAAACCATCAGTGCCCAACAATATTTCTAATTGGAAGGTCTTTGAAGGAGATGAATAGATCATAAACGTTTTGACCAATTAGGATAATTTTAGAGACTTAGCTATTGACGATGAAGTATTCCAGGAAGAATTAGCAGAAACCGATCCTCAGACAAATCAACTGACCAACAAACAAAGGTCTCACACAATATCAAAGGGAATATCCAATCTAGAAAACCTTTTTGAACTAAGAGAAAGATTTAAAAGATCAAAGAATGTGAATACGGGGAGTTCTTGTCCCATGCACGAAAATATAAATTTAGGAACCCTGAAAAACCCCAAAAATATAAATCTCAGCAAGACCATATCTAAAGAAGAAAGGAAGGCCT
>JASDQU010368321.1:0-11540 GCA_032191745.1 Picea mariana
CCAGATTAGATAGATTCTTGATCAGCAATGACTTGTTGTCCCTCCCCGACAAGTCGTGCTCAATGAATCTTCCCTGGGCTGGCTTAGACCACCGCCCCATAAGATTGACCTTCGAAGCTCAACAGAATTGGGGCCCTATACCCTTCAAACTAAATCCCTTCTGGTTGGACAGACTCAAGCTCCTTCAATCCATTACTCAGGCCTGGAACCAGTGGATCATAGGTTCTCCAAACTACATCTGGGAGCAGAAACTTAAAGTAGTCAAAAATCTGCTAAAGAGTTGGGCCAAAAACAACTTGCACAGCAAAGCACAAGTCAAAAAGTCCCAACTAAAGGCCCTCCAAGATGAAATGGAAAATACAGAGATTCAACAGAACCTCCTCGCCCAAGAGCAATCCCTCCAAAAAGATTACCTTCGAGCTCTAGCTGAAGAAGAAACGTCTTGGCGGCTTAAATTCAGGAGCCTCTGGCTAAAGGCAGGCAACCAAAACACCACCTTCTCCCACAACCAAGCCAAAGTCAGAAACTGGTCCAATCAAATTTCCGAGCTTAAAACTCGGGAAAGGGAAATCCTTCAGGACTTCAACCAAATTAAGCAACACGCCTCCTCCCACTTCCACTCCATGTATACAACCTCTAGCACAGATGAGGATTACCTCTCTGATTCCTTTCTTCAGCATATCCCCTCTAAGATTACTGAGGCCGACAACTATCACCTTGATAGACCCATAGAAGAAGCAGAAATTATCAGAACCCTGAACCAATTCCAAGATGACAAAGCCCCGGGCTCAGATGGTTTCACTTTACATTTCTACAAAAAATGCTGGCACATCATCCAAAAAGACTTCACCATAATGCTCTGCTTCGTTCACAAAGCCAAAAAACTAGGTGGAGCAACGAACTCCTCCTTCATGGCTCTCCTTCCAAAAGAACATGGAGCCTCCTCCCTAAATCGCTTTAGACCCATCTCGCTTTACAATATCTCCTATAAAATCCTATCCAAAATAATTCCAAGATGACAAAGCCCCGGGCTCAGATGGTTTCACTTTACATTTCTACAAAAAATGCTGGCACATCATCCAAAAAGACTTCACCATAATGCTCTGCTTCGTTCACAAAGCCAAAAAACTAGGTGGAGCAACGAACTCCTCCTTCATGGCTCTCCTTCCAAAAGAACATGGAGCCTCCTCCCTAAATCGCTTTAGACCCATCTCGCTTTACAATATCTCCTATAAAATCCTATCCAAAATAATAGCAAACAGGCTCAACCCCCTCCTCAGCTCGTTAATTCTTCCAAACTAGGGCGGCTTTGTAGCAAGTCGTCATATTTGGGACAACTTCATCCTTGTCCAAGAAGCAATCCATGCTAGCAACATTCGGGGGGAGTCTGGAATGGCTATAAAACTAGACATGGCCAATGCTTTTGACAGAGTAGAACACAAATTTCTCTTCAAAGTCATGTGCAAGTTTAGCTTCAACCAGAACTTCATGAATTCGATCAATTCGTGCATCAACTCTCCCTAGATAGCGCCCCTCGTAAATGATAGACCAGGTCCTTTATTCAAGACATCTAGGGGTCTAAGGCAGGGTTGCCCCCTCTTCCCCTTATTCTATGTGATCATGGCAGAATCGCTAAATAGAAGCCTCGAATGGGAAAGTGCCTCGGGCAACATCCCTGGAATAAAAATAGCCCAAGGAGTTAAAAGACTAAACCATTCTCAATTTGTAGATGACACAATACTGTTGAGCGGTGCTTCCAAAATTCTAGCCAGAAGAATCCTTTGAGTCCTGGATACCTTCCTTATCGTTTCAGGAAGATCTCTAAATAAAGAAAAATGCTAGATCTATACCTGGAATGTCTCAGCAGTTATCAGAGCTGGAATAACTCAAATCATGGGATTCGCCATTACTCAAGACTGGAAATCCTTCAAGTAATTAGGCCTCCCCCTGTGCCTCAAAGTGCTCCTCGGAGAATTTTGGCATCTCCTCCTTCAAAAGATTAGGGAAAAGATGGAAAATTGGGGCTCACGGTGGCTAAACCCAGCTGGCAGGGTGGTCTTGATCAAATCTRTCCTCTCGGYCCTTTATCAATTTTCCACCCTTCTCACCCTAAAGGGAATKYTKAAAGYAATGGCCCAGCTCATTCGAAATTTTTTGTGGCAAGGAGGGAATTCAAATCACAAAAAACTTCACCTGGTAAATTGGGAAATGGTCACCCAGCTAAAAAATAGGGGAGGTCTGGGTATCAGAGACCTCGAAATCACTAACTCTGCAATGGTAGCCAAACTCTTGTGGAGGCTAATCTCAGGGGGCAATGATTGGTGGAAACAGGTGATCATAAACAAATACAGACTAGGTAAAAGAAAAAGAAGTATGGACAATATGCAAACTCACCAAGCAGGGTCCCAAATCTGGAAGCTAATAAAGGGAGTCGTCCCCTTCTTCGGAGAGCATCTATCTTGGATCCCAGGTAATGGAAAATCAACAAAAATCTGGCAGGATCGGATCTTTGGGGTGACCTTCAACCCCAGCGATGAAAATCTCAGGGAACTAAAATGTTGGATGTTAGGGTTGAGCAAGTGCACCTTGTATGACATCTCAGCCTAGAATGACAATGGCAGTTGGAGAGACTGGAACCTGGGGGATGTCCCGCAGCAACTAACAACACAAGCTCAATGTCTGATCAGGCTCCTAAAAGGGGCAATGCCCATCCAAAAAACTCGGCCAGACAGCAGGGGATGGGGGAACAAGGGGTACCCAGTCACATAAGGTTACAACCAGCTCCTCGATAACACGGGAGATCACCAATCCTCAGCAAAATGGAAAAATGTCTGGAACCGGGACTCCCTCCCAAAAATCAACTTCTTCACCTTGACTCTAGTCCATGACAAAATCCTAACAGGGGATAACCTCATGAAGAGAGGCTTCCTTGGCCCCTTTATCTGCCCGCTTTGTCAAAATAGCCAAGAAAATATCAGCCATTTGTTATGGGAATGCCCCTTTGCAAAAAGTTGTTGGACCCTAGCCTTCGGGGATCTCGCTAGATGTATATGATGGCCTTCTTCTCCCCACTCTAGCTTGGGAAACTGGGACAAGTACTACCGTGGATCCTTCAAGGACAAGCCAGTTTTGAAACGTATGTGGCGAGCGCTGACAAAATTTGTATGCTGGCAGATCTGGAAAACAAGAAACAAGAAAATTTTCCAAGGTAAGGCCACTCCCCCTCAAACAATCGTTGCTAAGGCAAAGTTGCTTCTCTCTGAATCCATAAACTCTAGACCTTTGAAAATCGAAGACTCCACAAATTGGACCATCTGGGAAAAGGACTGGATGGCAAGCTTCAATCTCAGGACTTCTAAGCATTCTAATGCAACTCCAAGTTCAAGCTAGCAGCTTCATAACATCTTCAACATAGATCTTTGGATCCAAAAGCAAAAAACCCATACTCTCTGCTTTGATGGTGCATCTAAAGGATACCCAGGGGAGGCAGGTGCGGGGAGGATTCTTTACGATCTCGGGGGAAAAACAGCTTCTCACTACCACTGGAATCTAGGGATGGAAATCAACAACAAAGTTGAGGCCTACACCCTTTTAAATGGATTTCAACTGGCCCATTCCAAGGAAATTCGAGAGCTTGTTGTCCTAGGAGACTCAAATACCATAATAAGACTGATGGTTAAGGGAACAAACCCCAAAGATCCCAGCTTAAAGCAAATACTGGACAGAACCCAGCTGGCCCCCAGAGAAATCAAAATCACCTTCTTTCACATCCTTCGAGGCAACAAAAGTGAAGCCGACAAGATGGCCAATGCAACTATAGGGACAAATCCCGACACTCTTAGTATCGATGGAGTCTCAACCTCATCCCTCATGTACTAATGAGCACCCAGGAGCGAAAAAAGGCCAGTCAAAGAAGCCCCTTCCCCTAGGGTCCAAGCAAATTCCACGGACACATGAATAAGAAATATCATAGCCTCACCCATTTTTTGAGGGAAGGGAACATTCCCACCCACTATAGTTTGGCCCCACCAGATGCTCGCAATGGCAGTCACAACAGTTCCAAGTGGACTCTTGCAGTCGTCCACGTGAACACTTGTAGGCGCACTAGATGGCATGCGCCACACGTGGACCATATCCCTCGAGCTCTTAAGGCGCCCTTCCCTTCAAACAACGCGAAATCTCTCTCTCGCATGGGAAATCTGGACTCCCTTGTGTGGATTTGATGTACGAGAATCTCATCCCCCACGCCCGTACATCTCCCCTGGCGTCAGTTGCACTTCCATGGCGTCGGCCGGTACTCTGTACAGGACTCCTCCCACGAACCCGCAGGAACGTTCGGCATTCCCCTCCTCAGCATTCATGCAGACGTCCTTGTCCTGCGTTTGGCTTCCGTGGGAAATCCATTTCGTTCACTTCCCCTTTTGTACCCTCCTAGTATTTATACCATCCCTCTCGCCACCTCTGCGTCATTCCAAACTCCCTCTGCAAGTTTCTTAGGTTACAAATCTGCTCGATTGCAGAGCTTGGTATGTCAACGTTCTTCTTCACATCCTCCTACTTCTCTCTTGTCGAAACCTTCAGCTCTTGAGCATTCCTCAGCCCCCCCTTCTGCCCTTTGCTTCTCGGCCTCTCTGTCGCCCCTTCAAGCTCCAAGTAGCCTCGCGTCCGTTTTTTCCCCTTGGCCCTATGCAGAACCCACAAGAGCTGGCCAAGTCCGGCCTCTCTTCAGGCAATAGTGAAATGCAGCAGGAGACTGTTGCGTAGGAAGACTCAGATAGCTAGCCCGAGGACAATTGGGAGGCCAAATGCAGAGGATGCTGTAGCCTAAGAGAGCAATTGGGAGCATTGAGCGCTAACCATGCATTCGAGATGGAGACATTATCTCAGCATCGCATCTTGATAAGCAAGCTCCAGGATGAAACCGATGCACAACGAAGCCAAATCGATGCCAACCATTTGCAGATTGACACTCTACAGCACAGACTGGACCAGGTAGATGATACGCAGCCCCCCACAAACAACTCGGAAGCTCAGCAATGATACTCAAGGAAAGCCCAGTCCAATTCGATCAACCAAGTGCCAGATTTGAATGAGCCTCTCCCAGACTTCAGGAGGAACGTGCAGCAACCCAAGGTGGAGAAGAATGTCTAAGCTAGTTTCCTTTTAATCTCAAACCTCTATATGTATTGTCGTTTTGCTTATTTAAGCGGCTCCTACTATCAAATCTACCCAGGAAACTCTACACACAAATTTTTTGTAAGCAAAAGGGGATGTAACTCACTTTATGATCATTCCCGTTTTTGTAATCAGCTCTCTCCGAGAAGAAGACTATTTTTTTGTAACATCAATGGATTTATCACACCAATCAATATATCTTTTCCAATTCTTGTTAAAAAAAAAAATACAAATATCAACCTAAGCTCAATATTAACAAAGGGAGATGATAGAGATATTAACAAAGGGAGATGCAAAGCAGCATCTAACCTCAAAATTATTAAAACACAAATATCAATCAAGCTCAATATTAACAAAGGGAGGGAGGCGGTTCGATATGTTGTCACGCTTTGTAGTGGACTGGCGCTAGTGAAATTGAGTGCGTACTCCCAGCAAAATACAGAGCAATTCATTTTTCAAATCTCTAAGCATTTTTTAAATCTTTGTGAATGATAATGATCTTGAAACGCAGAACAAGAGGATGAGTCCCAGGAGCTACAACATATTTTAACAAAGAAAAGTAAATATGTAACAAAATACACTTAATAACCTGGGCTAGAATTTGACAAAATAAATTTATATTGAATCACTTATGATCCTCGTGAAATGTAACTCACAGAGTTCAAAATAAATTTATATTGAATCACTTATGAACTTAATACACTTCATGGTATATATGTCAACCTCCAAATACTCCCTTACAATCAAATCTTCAATCCGTTTTTTAATAACTTAGAAAAGTCGCTGAGCAGATTCACGATTCACTCAGCATTGGTTTATAACTTAAAACCTGATTTCATGCAATTAACTAATTAATTATTATCTATCTGTATCTACCTCCCACTTCTCTTACATATATTCGATGGTATTATCTTCGGAAACTCGAACTTCTCTGCCGTATATTCAATGGTATTATGTTGGGAAATTCGAATTCTAATGGACAGATATTTGGTAAAGATTTTTGAATAATGGTAGGAGGATTGTTGTTTTATAATTTTGGAAATAAACTTTGAGTGAAGTTTTTGAAAAGTTAAAAGTTTTTAGTAGATATTTTATTTATTAAGTAAGACCGTTGAAATAACTTGTGTATAGAGTTTTTGAAATATTCAAAGTTTTTAGTGGATATTTAGGAATTGTTATTAGTGAATACTCAGAGATTGTTAAAATAATAAGTATGAAAGAATACTAGAGTTAAGGGATATATAAAGGTGAAGATTAATATAAATCTTAGGGAAATGGATCATTGTGAAGAGAAATATTTTGTTATCAATAAATAATTAATGTATTAAGTATATAATTTAGGATATAAAAGAGGATTAAAGTTAGAGTGAAACTATGAAAATTTAAATTGTAAAAATAATAGAATAGTTAATGAATGATTATTATTAAATAATGCTTATATAATTAATAATAATTAGAATTAATTAGAGACTAGGAATGGAGTACACAAATAAAAATAATTGAAAAAAATAAAGGATTTAGGAAAATTAAATTATCTATTAAAGAATGGAAAATAAAGTAAATTTTTAACAAAAGTGAGAGACTTGTGCTTGAAGGGACAAGGAGAGGGGGCACGGAAAAGCCAAAAGAAAATTAGTATGTATTCATCTTCACCCTTAAAATTGTTAGGATGTTTTTTAATTTGGAGAACTTTGTTTATGGCACAAGATGAGTAAAAGAGTGTTGACGCCAAGATTATGGTATGGTCAAAACAAATTAAATGTTTAGAATTGAAAGAGTGTTCAGCAATAGCTCATTTTGAGATGTTATTGTGGGTTGTGTGAGGAGTTCCCTAATGATGGGTAGAGTGTCCACTATAAATGTTGGACATTTCAAAAACTCCATACACAGTTTATTTCCAAAATTATAAAAGAGCATTATCACAAACTGTGAAAATCCCAATACTTTGACAATTTTGTATTGTTTAAATCGTGTTTTTCAATGGGTGTTGTCTAACTTTTCTACCAAATGGATTTTGAATATGGCCACATAAATCTACAAGAAATCATTATTTTTTGTTGTTTAAAATCCATTTTTGAATGCATAAATGGATTGAGCATGTTGAAAAACCCTTGGCAGAAAAAATCACTCAGATCTATGGATCTAACAATTTTTTGTTGGATTTCAAGCAAATGTTTCCATAAAAAACCTCGGAAAAGAATCTTTTTGTAAAACGTTTAGACTACGACTTTTATATGTATACGACCATTCACTAAAATAATATAATAGCTCTGAATTAATTTCTGACTGATTTTTAAACCAAACTCATCAAAAAAATATAAATAAAATAAAATAAAAACATAGAACATTTAAACTAAATCATTGTAAAATAGTAACTCTTTCTCATACTCACCAATACATGTACCCATAAAATATGTGCACTTCGCACATCAACATAATAGTATCTAAATAATAATAATAATAATCCATTTTTAAGGTCACGGTCAAGCCAGCACACCAAATTGGTGTATGAGACCCCCTTGTTTGTGGGACAAGGGACCTCCCTCCGCCCAGCGATTTGACTGGTAAAGTCTACGAAGGTATACATACCCTACCCCCCTCTGGATTTGAACCTGTGACCTCTTAAGAGGAAACACATGTTCTTAACCATTAGGCCCACTCAAGCTGTATTATATAGCAACCATTCTATAACAAACAAGTCTTAGAAAATAGTTGTGATAGTAATAGCTGGAATTAATATATGTCTTTCTCCTTCGATCATAACAATAGCTGGAATTAATATATGGTTCTCTCAAGCTTTTTTCAGTAGTCATTTTCACAAATATCTTAGTTTAAGAGAATATATGATCAATACATAATTCCAAGGGCCCAACAATAATAAACGTTGGATGGGGAATAATTTGTTAATGCTATTTAATTATTTTGATGGGATGACCTTCTTGGGCAAGTTGACATGTGCAATTAATAAATGCAAAATAGACAGGTCATGTTACGCATAATCGTTCTCTTTGTAATTGCAGTTGAATCTCGAGTATGCATAAATGTTCTGAACCACATGTCTCAAAACATAAATTGATTGTTTTCCCTATCCCTGGTGCCTTCCAAACCTGAGTCTGGCGGCCACAAGGAGCGTTCCATATGAACTTGCTATGTGCGAAAAAAAAAAACAACAACAATACTAAGTTATTAATTCCAAAGGTCCCAACACAAATAAACATGGACCCACGAATATTTAGCTAAAGCTATTTAATTATTTTGATGCCATAACATTCTTAGCCAAACCATGTGCAATCAATAAATACAAAATATACACTCATCATTAGTGACGATTCGACAGAATTGCCACGTTATGCATAATCGTTTTCTCTCTAATTGCAATTGAATCTCGATTATGCACATACAACATAAATGTTCACCGCCACATAGTTCAAAACACAAATGGTTTCTTTCAGTGCAAGAATTTATTCCAAACTTTTGTCCGTCCACTTTACTCTCCTATCATATATTTATTCATGTTGTCCATTTTACTTTCTTTTATTTTTTAACAGAAAATTTGCTCATTATATTGATATATAATTGTTTTTTTCTCTGATACAATTTGAAGGCAAAGCCAGCCCAAAGACTTGGATATCTCAAAGTCCAAAAGAAACCAAATAGACAGAAGCTAAACAAGCTAGCACGCTGACTGCAAAAAAGAAACCCTTTGAAAGATGCATATATAACTCAGTACCCTTCATCATCCACACCATAACCTCGAAAAAAGAATGGAAAAAACCAAACAGTTGCATGCCCCACCATGGACCTCAAAGTGTTACCCAACATCGCACATCCCCGAAAAGGACCTCAAAGTGTTACCCAACACCGCACGCCCTGAGCGAGGACCTCAAAACTATGGCCCAAAACCTCTTCTGAAATGTGGAAGATAAAAGGCAAAAAAACAAGTTGCCTCTTCCCACAAAACCAAAAGAGTCACCATGTATCAACCAAGCCCAGCCACCGGGGGAAAGCTTGAACCAAACTAATGAAAACAAGAAAATGGATCTTCAGGGACCGCCACATCATCAACCAAATGGGAGCCCGACAGAGAAACCAGAGTCGAGTGCGATTTGGCTCCGCAGCCATCGAAATATGCCTAGACACCAAAGGTCCTCATCAGTCACAGGCTCAAGGCCGCACCAGAGGATGATGAGTAGGAGAAGGCGAAGACTGTTGCGTCCCATGGCTAGGGTAAACCCTTCGACGCTTCTTCGGAGTGTGCAGGTATTCTCCAAAATGATCGCTATGGTCCTCGCAAATCTCTTGATGTTTAGAACTAATCCCTTCTTTGATCGACTCTCACTCTCATATTCGCATTCAACATCACAATCTCGACTCTCGTATTCGCAATCGGATGGCCCGCATCACTCTCGAATTCGCAGTCGGACGATCTACATCAGTCTAAGGCCCAGGGCTGCACTAGAGGAAGACAGGTAAGGGAAGGCATAGACTGTTGTGGCCCGTAGCTAAGGTAAACCCTAGTCGCAGCCGCAGAGCTATGGGCTCTTGCTCACTTGTCTTTATCACTCTACTCACCCATATGGAGCGTCTTGATGTAGATCATGACAACTTCAAATTTGTAAGAGGAAATTAATTCATCATCATCCAAAGTGTGTAAATTGTAATCATAAAATTTGTAAGAGAAAATTAATTCATCATCATCCAAAGTGTGTAAATTGTAATCATAAATAATCATAAAATTTGTAAGAGAAAATTAATTCATCATCATCCAAAGTGTGTAAATTGTAATCATAAAATTTGTAAGAGGACATTAATTCATCATCTCCCTAAAGTGTGTAGAGTGTATTATGTTGTTCATTGGCACAAAATGTGTTTTATGGACTCTCGTACTAGCAGCATTGTTGCAGTGTAATATGTTGTTCATTAGCACAAAATGCATTTTATGGACTCTTGTAATAAATTATTGTCAAAACATTTTTTTAACTAAGTTCTAAATTTGCTCCATACACTTTTGCTAGAGTAATGTTCATGCAAGACATTTATTTAAGCCATCCAAAGGGAATGATTCACGGTTTTATGATGTAAACTCATTGTTATATATATATATATATATATATATATATATTATAATTGGATTCATGTACAATGGATGCCCTTAAGTGTGTATATATATTATGTCTTGGAAGTTTCCACACCATTTCTTATCTTATAATGAATAGTGATGACTCACCTTGAGCTAAAGCCATCAATTGTTAAGGGGAAGTATCTAGAGAGATCCTTGTTTAGTTTACCAAGTAGTAGTAAATGATGCAAATGCAAGGATAGTTGGAGAAAAGGTGGGCACAAACGTCGAAGCAAGAAGGAGCAAAGTTGAAGCTAATAGTAGATCCAACACTTGATTTAGTCGAGGAACTAGCAAATTGATTGCTAAATAAATACTAATAGGTACAAATTCCAACATCATTGGTTGCACAAACTACTTTTTTTCCCTTGTTTCTCTATGCTCACGGCACTCCTTATTCACTATGCAGCATAGCTACAGAAGAGAGATTGATTTGATACATGTATTTTCAATTTCAATCATATCATATTGATGGCATTGTGAGTAGAATCATCATTTAGGGGAGCGTGGGTGGGAGGATCATAAGCAAAATGCTAGAATTAGTGTAGATTGAATCTCTCTTGAATAACTAGCTATGATGCTCCTATATTTGTGTACAGGTATGTTGGTGGAAGGCAAGAGTGACTTCATACTACTCTAGTATGTATAGTCTAGCGAGAATAAACAAATAAGCCCCACAAGAACCATGCTACTTCTTCTAGTCATATGCACGCATGCCCTAATGATTGTCATAACCATAAGGAGCTATAATAATCATGACTCTCATAACCATAAGGAGGTCTAATATGCATCAAAGTTTTCTTAATAGAAAAAGAGTTATGTATGTGATAATAATAATGTTGCACCTTTGAATATTCATAGTAACATAAATTCTTAGATATAACTTGCGAACGCCGCGGATGGGCGAGACGAGAAGGAATTCAACGCAGCTAGGGTTCTAACCCTAGCCGCCCAAGCTCTGATTTTTGCTGCAGGAGCGTGGATACTCGGCGGAAGCAGCAGATCGGGGTTCAATCGGCACCTTGCCTACGTTCGACTACGACTCTGCATGCGTGAAACCCATAGCTCGACGCTCTCAGAATACAGGACGCGTTTCGGTTCCAGCGTGTCCCTTCTGCGCGTCTGAAGCAGAGGTAGCTCTGGTGGCCGCCGCTCCGCCAAGATGGCTCCAAATCCGACTGCCGAGAATGAGAAAGACCCTTTGGAAGCATTCAAAGCGTTAGTCCGCTCAGCAGGATCTAAATCC
>JASDQU010368329.1:0-11486 GCA_032191745.1 Picea mariana
ATGTGAAATACAGTGCTTAATTGAATTGTCTTGGATAACAAATTTCTTTCCATCGTCTTTTTGAATAGAGATGTGATGCTTCCTCCACCTGCCTCGAGTTTTTTCTTAATTATTAAATATTCATTATATTCATCAACATATTTGACATGTCAACATTCCTTGGAAGATTTCCATATGACAATAGATTTCTCCTCGCCATCTACAATTTTATTTTCATACACCTTTCCTACATGCTTCTCAATTGTATCTAACTTCATCTGAAATGTCGTTGGCGTGCCAAGTTTCCAACTACATATATTACATCTAACTTTTGGTTTCTCTTTCTCATTTTTTGGAGGCAATGGATCAATAAATGGAAATTTGAGACCCAATCTGGTTGGAAGCCTCTCCCTATGTCCCATTGGCCCTTTTGTCTTTTCTGTGAATTGGTTGTGTTCTTTTCAAATGAAATATTTTTGACATTTGTACTGCCAACTTCTGGTGAAAATGCATTTATCTCACTTTGATCACCAGAGGAACATATTTCCTTATCTATTATTTAGATATTAGATGCATTCTCACAAGATTTGAAATCTATTTCAGTGATAGGTTGCTCAAAAGAGATCAAAGCATGAAGAGAATGTGGATCCTTGGATTGAGGTCTTTGAAATTATGATGATAGATCATTTTGTCTTGATCTTTTCTTCCCACAATCAATGTTTGACATCTCAATAAATATTCCACAATTGAAATTTCAAATTGATCTAGAAGCCAAAAGTGAAACCTACAAGAGAAATAATATAAAATTAGTAAAATTCCTACCAAGTATAGAATATTCAATTTGAATGAAGCTACTCTAACACTTTCTCCCAAATTTCTCCTCACATTGTGATAAGCTTCAAGACCTAGAAATATTGCAAAGATTAATGGATATAATGAAAAGAGGTGAAAATCCATACATTAATATGCGTAATGGATATTATACTAATTGTGATGAACAGGAGCATAGGGTGCTGACTATAAAAATATTATTTCCTAATCTGAAGGTCCAATATGCTACTTAGTTGGCTTCATAGAATGCAGATAATGTCATCAAGAACCTCAAATCTCTATGTCAGTTTCAACATTACTTTTGAATATCTCAGATCCTAATGATAATCGATATTAGTTGGTTCTATATCAACATTTTTAGGTTGATGAAATTTGTGTGGGAACAATTAATCATAAATTGATACTTGTATTGTGTCATTGCTAAAGCTGATGAAATTTGAGTGGGTGAAATTTCTCATAAATTGATACTAGCATTGTGGCACTACTAAAGATGATCCCAAATTGACCAGGTGAAAATGAACTTACACTTAACATTATTACAAAGATTGCTAAGAGTGGTGAAGAAAACAAAATGGCCATCTCAAAGGAAGGTACTTTAGAGTCCATAACAAAGGGGTTGGAAATAACAATCAAAATATCCTTTGAGGATCAATAGTAATTTATCATATGTTAACAAGTATTGAAAGAAATGACATAGCATTGGATAGATCTATCAAAGGAAGAGAAACCTTGATATGAATATATATTGAAAATTAAACAATTTTCCTCAAGCCTGAGCTTCAGGGTTAGATAACCATTCAAGTAATTATTCAGTCATTTACTCAGTTTTGGAAATGATACTTACTAAGGCAGTCTCAGCCCAATAAAACAAGAAAAACCCTACTTAAATCAAGCCCAATTTTCCAACAATACCCTTTATAGAGTCTTCTATCCAACTAAACAAAAGACATCCTAGTGAAATTAAATCAGGTTTGCCAAAAATATTTACAAGGTCATTTTATACCCATTTGATTCAAAAAGGATAACTGAAATCAAGTGTTTTTCAAGAAGGAATCTATTTAATAAATACTCCATTTTGGCAAGGAAGAGACATGTTTTTGTGACAATGGCATCAAAAGCATGCATGTTGGATCAAGTAAGGGTCATTTCAATAGTACACACAAAGGAAGTTTTGGTAGAGTTAAACAAACTTCGAGAG
This sequence comes from Picea mariana, assembly GCA_032191745.1. NCBI lineage: Eukaryota > Viridiplantae > Streptophyta > Pinopsida > Pinales > Pinaceae > Picea > Picea mariana. The sequence goes on from JASDQU010368329.1 coordinate 2,009, forward strand.
TAGTAGACACCTACAATGACATGGGGTGGTGTGAAGAGATGCAAGGACAATTTTGCTTCTTGAGTCATAATATATAGTTACTCAAGAAGCTTAGGGATTGTGCCCAATGACTTGGAACACTTTGAGAATCCATCAACAATCAATATCATGAATGAAAGGGTGATTGATGGATACTGTGGGAGGTCTATATTCATTGGCTAAATTCCATCTTGTAATTTGTATATTCTAGGTGCAAATAAAATTATTTAGCAGGATTTGTCATTGAAACTTCACAACTTCGTGGTGATACCTTAAACGAACACATTTTTTACATCACTGGTGATTCTTTAATGATATGGATTTCAATATTCTTATTTTATTTTATGGAAGGCAGGGGAATTTTGTGGAAAACATGATCAAGCTCATAATATTTATGGATAAATGGTTTATAGGGAGGTTCCTTTATCTATTGTTCCATTTATGAACTTGATGACTTCTGAAACAGATTATAAGGAAACTAGATGAATATTCAACAAGTTGCAACATGTCAAATTTCAACCTAATATAATCAGTTATACATAGTTGATTAGTACATATGCAAAAGGAAGAAGATATGATTCAACCCAAGCTATTTTTTATGAAATGGTAGATGCTAGTGTGTGGCCAACACGAAAGGCTTATAAAGTCTTGTTGGATGCATATGTCAATTGTACATTAGTTGAGGGAAATAAAATTGTTTTCAAATGAATGACTAGAGTTAAATTACATGTTGATTTTTTCTCATATACAACTCTATTATCCACATATGTCAATGCCTCTAATAGGGAGGGAGTGGAGAAATGTTTCATCAAAATGAAAAGAGATGGAATTGTTCCAAATGTTCTTGTATATGGTACACTAAGTAAAGGATATGAAAAGGTGAATAATATAGACCAAATGATGATGAAATATTAGGAAATGTGACTAATGTGTGGAATTCATTCATTGGTGAGAAATTCGAAGTATTTTTTTCAACACAAGAAATTTGGACCTAAATTTTGTATGTAAATACCACTAGTAATGGTAATTTATTGTTGACAATTTTGTATGCTTGCTACTTTATTATTACATGTGGTCTATAGAAATGAACCTGACAATATAGATTATAAGTATAGGACTATGAGGTTTTGTATTATGTACTTCAAAGCATGCTCTACACCTTAAAATAGTATTCTCAAGGCCAGTCTTGTGTTCTTAAATGTGATCATTAGCTTCAAGTGAGATCTCTTCTAAAAGGGATTTAGAGAATTCCATCTCCACACATATTCGTATGTAGGTATTGACATGCTTTTTTTCTCTTCATGAAAAAAGTGAAATTTGCTAATGTTATTCTTGATTGAACTTACAGATTTATAAATTAGAGAGGAATATTGGGAAACTAGAACCACACTAGAATCATTGAAAGTGTGTTCGAAGAAGGGTAATGGTTGATGTCCAAAATTGACCAAAAAGCTGACAATGGTGTTCGAATTACAACAAATGGAGCTATATATCTGGTTACTCATAATATATGGTTACTCGAGAAGATTAGGGATTGTGCCCAATGACTTGGAACACTTTGAGCATCCATCAAGGATTGGTGTAGAATCTGTCAATGGGTAATATGTAAATTGTTGTAAACAAGGGAACTACTAGTTATAGATGTCCAGAATTGACCAAAATTTAAACTGTAAACTGTTGTAAAAAAAATTTATTGATGTCAAGAATTGACCAAAAAGCTGACAATGGTGTTCATAAACTCCAATACCTAGTATTTGAATTACAACAAATGGAGCTATATATCTGAAAGAAAATGGTGATGCCAGAACATGTGGGGGACTACTTGAAGGGAAACCACCTTTTGAGGTATGATGCATGTCAAAAATGTTTGAGAAATTAGTAGAATCAATTGAATCATTGAACTGTCAAGTGTATATTTCTCAAGAGTGTAATGATGAGTTGAAGTGAAGCATGTATGAAACAACCATGTCAAGGAGCACTCATGTCTATCCTTTCTTATTCTAAGGCACCCACCAATGATGAAGATGAGGCCAAGGTAGATATTCCTCTAAGAAAAACCCATATATTATTGGGAACATATATTTTAAATGACATATCAATAAACCACTAGGACAACTAGAGGTTAATTTGGACAACTAGAGGTAGTTTTTCAAGAAGGAATCTATTTAATAAATACTCCATTTTGGAAAGGAAGAGACATGTTTTTGTGACAATGGCATCGAAAGCATGCATGTTGGATCAAGTAAGGGTCATTTGAACAGTACACACAAAGGAAGTTTTGGTAGAGTTAAACAAACTTCCAGAGTAGTAGATGCCTACAATGGCATGGGGTGTTGTGAAGAGATGCAAGGACAATTTTGCTTCTTGAGTCATAATATATGATTACTCGAGAAGCTTAGGGATTGTGCCCAGTGACTTGGAACACTTTGAGCATCCATCAACAATCAATATCATGAAGTAAAAGGTGATTGATGGATTGGTGTAGAATCTGTCAATGGGTAATATGTAAATTGGTGTAAACAAGGGAACTGCTAGTTATTGATGTCCAAAATTGACCAAAATTTAAACTGTAAACTGTTGTAAAGTTGTAAACAAATTTTATTGATGTCCATAATTGACCAAAAATATGACAATGGTGTTTGTAAACTCCAAGACCTAGTATTCGAATTACAACAAATGGAGCTATATATCTGAAAGAAAATGGTGATGCCAAAACATGTGGGGGACTACTTGAAGGGAAACTGCCTTTTGAGGTATGATGCATCTCAAAAATGTTTGAGAAATTGGTAGAATCAATTGGATCATTGAACTATCAAGTGTATATTTCTCAGAGTGTAATCATGAGTTGAAGTGAAGCATGTATGAAACAACCATGTCAAGGACCACTCATGTCTATCCTTGCTTATTCTAAGGCACCCACAAATGATTAAGATGAGGCCAAGGTAGATAGTCCTCTAAGAAAAACCCATAGATTATTGGGAACACATATTTTAAATGACATATCAATAAACCACTAGGACAATTAGAGTTTAATTTGGACAACTAGAGGTAGCTTTTCAAGAAGGAATCTATTTAAGAAATACTCTATTTTGGCAAGGAAGAGACATGTTTTGTGACAATGGCATCGAAAGCATGCATGTTGGATCAAGTAAGGGTCATTTGAACAGTACACACAAAGGAATTTTTGGTAGATTTAAACAAACTTCAAGAGTAGTAGACACCTAAAATGACATGGGGTGTTGTGAAGAGATGCGAGGACAATTTTGCTTCTTGAGTCATAATATATGATTACTCGAGAAGCTTAGGGATTGTGCCCAATGACTTGGAACACTTTGAGAATCCATCAACAATCAATATCATGAAGTAAAGAGTGATTGATGGATTGGTGTAGAATCTGTCAATGGGCAATATGTAAACTATTGTAAACAAGGGAACTGCTAGTTATTGATGTCCAGAATTGACCAAAATTTAAATTGTAAATTGTTGTAAAGTTGTAAACAAATTTTATTGATGTCCATAATGGACCAAAAAGATGACAATGGTGTTCGTAAACTCCAAGACCTAGTATTCGAATTACAACAAATGGAGCTATATATCTGAAAGAAAATGGTGATGCCAAAACATGTGGGGGACTACTTGAAGGGAAACTGCCTTTTGAGGTATGATGCATCTCAAAAATGTTTGAGAAATTGGTAGAATCAATTGGATCATTGAACTGTCAAGTGTATATTTCTCAAGAGTGTAATGATGAGTTGAAGTGAAGCATGTATGAAACAACCATGTCAAGGACCACCCATGTCTATTCTTGCTTATTCTAAGGCACCCACCAATGATGAAGATGAGGCCAAGGTAGATAGTCCTCTAAGAAAAACCCATAGAATATAGGTTTTGAAGTCAATAGGGGGAGGCCCATGAGAAGCAAGGTAATGATGAGTCATTGAATCCAACATGAGGTAGAAATTAAGGTGTGGTTGACATAGAATGACAATAAAAGGTAATGGGGAAGGAAATGAGAAGTGTACTGAAGACTTTCCTTGTTCATACAATAAATGCAAGAATCACCTAGTAGTGACTGAAAGAATTCCACTAGGAATGGTCAATTATTGGGAACACATATTTTAAATGACATATCAATAAACCACTAGGACAACTAGAGGTTAATATTGGGCAACACAAGATGAGTATGACTCACATAGGTACTAATAATTTGTAACATGAATCAAGGTGGAACCGAATAGTATCATTGGGACATAAAGTTGACTCATCTTAGTTTCTCTGAACAAGAGAATCAAAGGGATGTTACCAAGAACTAAAATGATTAATATAAAAGCACAAGTCCCTCCAAGTATTTTCAAAGGGGTTCCCAGAGAAAAAGGTATGATGTGTAGTACCAATAGGAGGATGAAAATGGGTATACAAAATAAACTACAAATCAATGGATCACTGGATAATCATGAAGAAATATTGGTATCCAAGGGCTAAGCAAAGAAACAAGAAATCAACTATGATGAAACCTTCATGCCATTAAACAATTTAAATGCTATTTGAATTGTGTTATCTCTTATATTATAGTTTTGATGAAAATTACACCAGATGGATGTAAAGAGAGCATTCTTAAACATGTATATAAAAGATGAATTCTATATAGAGCATACACATTGATTTGTGGAAGATAAAGGAAAATCTAGTGTGTAAGTTGAAAAACTCACTGTATCGACTAATGTGTGGAATTCATTCATTGGTGAGAAATTCAAAGTATTGGTTTCAAGTTTCAACACAAGAAATTCAGCAAATAGAAAATCAGTAAGCACCTCTCTGAACAGGCGGGTCGCGGCTACACCAATTGCTTGATGGAAACATAGAGAATTAGATATGTGAGTTTTCCAATTTGGTCGAGCCTCAGCACCGAGTCGTGAGCGAGGTCCTCCTCTCTCAGAAGGCTAGCAAAATATGGTGCTTGGGCCGAACCTGGGAGTAACCCAGCACCCTTTTTTCCGTTTCGTCAAGGCCCAAAGGGGAAATAAGTAGTAGCAGAAGAACTTCGAAGAGTAAAACCATAAAACTTTGTTCCGTCAAGGCCCAAAGGGTAAATTCAAATAAGCACGAACATGTAAACCGGGGAATGCATATATGGTCAAATCCCCTATAATTTATACCATGTGGGAGGTCCAAAATGCTCTCAGAAATCTCCATGTTCTTTGGAAATCAGGAAAAGGGAATATTGTAGTTACCCAATGCCCATACCACAAAATCGAGGCAAATTAAACCATAAACCTTGATTTTACCAAATGGCAGGGCGAAGATGCTATCAGAAATTTCCATACTTCTAGAAATTTGGCTAATGGAAGCTTGTCCCTCCAAATTTCAGGGGTGAAATATAAAAAAAAATTCTCTATCCCTCCTAAAAATATGGGCTAACCATGTACACGATTTTTCCCCTAAAATAAATTATGGGCTAATGATATAAGTTTAAAAAAATCACTCTAATACAAAAAATTCGCCCAATAAAAAATTGGAGGCCCTTTAATTTCGTCCATGAGAGAAATTTCGCCCCTAAAATCATCTATGATCTAGATCAGACGGACCCACTACCTTGGGAGATTTGGGCAAGGCCCATCAGATTCATGCAGCAGTGAATAACTGCCAGGCAGAGAGCCATTCGACTATGCTCAAGACGTCAAGCACCGTCGCTGACCAGACCGTTAGTATTTTGATAGATCTCGATACTACCAAGAGTTTCATTTCTGGTGCAGTGCGAAAAAGGATTAAGGTAAAGTTAATCAAACATGATGAGTTTATCTTTGTAGAGATGGCTTCGGGAGCCCAATAGAAGGTTGGAGGGAAGGTTACGGGTTGTACCCTTAACCTAGGAGACTTTGTCACCAGGGCCAACCTGTACGTCACGATATTAGGATGTTATGACGTCGTGATCGGTATGGACTGGTTGGAATCGCTTGAGGTGATACTCAACTGTAAGACAAAATGGTTGAGCTTGGTCAATGNATCTTTTCCTTGCAGATACGAAAGAGCATGTGCAAGGGATGTAAGCTTTATGTGATCCTTGCATTAAACGAGAAGGGAGTAGTGGAAGGTCTAGAACACCTTCCTATGGTGAGAGAGTTTGTGGATGTCTTCCCGGAGGAGTTACTTGGGATGTTGCCAGAGAGGTAATTGGAATTTACCATAGACCTAAAACCAGGGACTAAACCAATAGCGAGAACGCCTTATCATATGTCGACCCCAGAGTTATAGGAGTTGATAATGCAATTGAAGCAGTTGTTGGACCTGGGACTGGTACATCCTAGTGTGTCACCATGGGGAGCACTTGTTATTTTCATACAAAAGAAGGATGGGTAGTGGAGACTCTGCATTTACTACCGTCAATTGAACAAGGAAACGATCAAGAATCAGTATACGTTGCCGAGGATTGATGATCTGTTTGATCAGATGAAGGGTGAGATGGTGTTTTTAAAGATCAATTTGCGATCAGGGTATCACCAGTTATGGATCAAGGAGAATGATGTCCCTAAGACTTCTTTTAAGACAAGGTTTGGACATTACAATTTTACTGTTTTACCTTTTGGACTGACAAACACCCCTGGGGTATTTATGATTTTGATGAACGGGGTGTTCCACGAATACTTGGATAAGTTCGTCCAAGCATTGATTGACGATATTTTGATTTACTCTCGGACGAAAGGAGTTGTTGACAACAACACCGATACTAAAGGTCCCTGACATGGACGCAGAGTTCATGGTATGCACTAACGCATCCAAGGAAGGCTTAGGTGGATTCTTGATGCAAGATGGTCGAGTGATCGCTTACATCTCAAGGAAGTTGAGAAGGCATGAAGATAATTATGTGACGGACAATTTGGAGTTGCTAGCCATTGTTTATGCCTTGAGATTTTGGAGAAACTAACTTATTGGACAAAAATTTGAACTAAAAATGGACCACTATGGACTACATCACATCTTTACGCAAAGCAACATGAGCGTGCGACAATGACGTTGGTCGGAGTTGCTTAGCGAGTACGATTTAGAGATTACTTACATAAAAGGAACAATGAACCGAGTGGCAGATGCATTGAGTTGGAGACCACGCATCCTTTTGGTGTTGCCTCTTCAGATGAATATACATGAAAAGATTCTAACTTTACAGCACGACGATAACTGGTACAAATAGGTCAAGGAATTTATTGGACAAAACACAATGATGGTACCAATATTTGAAGGATTTACGTTGGACAATGATAGACTATTGATATTTAAAAATTGAATCTACGTACCACTGAATGATGAGTTGAGGAGTTTGATCCTAAACGAGGCTCACAGAGCAGTGTACATGGCTACCCCGGGGGTCACGAAGATGAGGGCAGACCTTATACCCTTATTCTTCTAAAAAGGAATGAAGGTAGACATAGTCAACTATGTGGCCAGATGTCTAGAATGTCAGCAGGTGAAGGCTGAACATAGACATCCCACAGGATTACTACAACCACACGCTATTCAAAATGGGAGGTCATTTTGATGGATTTCATTGTTGGATTTCCACTGACAACAAGGAGACACAATTCATTTTTTTTGGTAGTCGACACTCTGATGAAGAGTGCTCATTTTATTCTTGTGCGTATGACGTATCAGGCACCTGACATAGCTAGATTTTTCATCAGTGATATTGTGAGGTTGAATGGCGTGCATAAGAGAATTATATCTGATCAAGGATCAGTGTTTACTGGATGATTTTTGACTAGTTTCCAAGAGGCATTGGGAACCCAACTTAACTTTAGTATTGCATATCACCTAGAGATAGACGGGAAGACCAAACGAAAAAAACAAATCTTGGAGGACATGTTGCATATGTACATGATGGACCAACAGAAGCGTTGGGAAGAATTCTTCCCACTAGTAGAATTCGCTTATAACAACAGTTACCAAAGCACCATTTGTTGATTAAGGTTGGTTGTCATTGATGTCAACCCTTGAAGAAAGCCCCATAGCACAAAGCTTTGGGTAATGGACCCAATATTGTTTGATGTAAATATGACTCATTATTGTTTTGTCCTGGTTGATAAGAAGTAAATATGGATGAACTCCAAAGTGGTCCCCTTATGGTGAAAGCCCTCACGGGAAGATTCTTTGTGGAGTAAGAGAACCCATGCTTAATTGTGGAATAATGAGATGAAGGAAATTGAATTTGTCGGGGAAAATATCCTAGATGGATAGTGTTTGTCATGTCATTTCTGGTGGTATGTGGAACGTCACATAATTCCTCACGGTTAGAGAGTTATGGCCATGAAAAGTTGGAGACCCCAGGTTTGGGTAATGGACCCAAGTTTGTTTGATGGGTAACGGTATGAGTTATGATATATTTTTAGATAATACTATTCTATATGGATATTACATGCCATGCCATTTCTGGTGGTATGTAGAATGTCACATAACTCCTCACGGTCTGAGAGTTATGGCCTTACGAAGTTGGAGGACCCTCATATGTCATCTAGAAGCCCCAAAAGGTCAAAGTAGTCAAAGTGGTTTAAGAGATTTTAAAAGGTATATAATAAAGTGAAGTGATGAGTGTATTATAATTAAAATTGAATACAAAATAAATTATTTCAATAATAAATTTAATGGAGAAATTAGAAGTGGACCCATCCCTAAAATAAGGAAAGTGGGCCAAGTGACCTAGAAGATGTTTTTAAGGAAGCTACTTGGAGAGTATAAAAAAGAGGCAGGGCTCTCTCATTTGAATTACACTTGAACATATTGAATATCTATAGATTTATGAGGTAACCAAAGGATATCTAAGCCGAAATTCTGAGGAAAGTGAAGAAAAAAAAGCTGAAATGCAAGGAAAGATAAATTCTTTTGATGGTGTTTTCTAAGTTATGTTATTTACAGGTCATCTCACCATTTTCGCTATAAATTTTTTTATATAATGATTCTGATCCTGAAATTTCTATGCAAGTGAGAAAACATATCCAATTATATGTGGTTAAAAATTTATATTGTGGGTCATTATATTTTGGGAGTTACACTCCGTGGAAAATAGGGTTTGTGGCTAGTCCTGAAACTAGTCAAAATCAGGTGTTTCGGGTAAAAACATCATAACTTCTTCATAACAGATCCAAATTTAGTGAGATAAAATGTGTTGGTTAGGTTATAGTCTTTATTATTATTTTTAATAGTTTCATATCAATTCATCAAACATTTTGTGCGGGGCATTCTCTACAAGGTCGCTCTCTAGAATAAGCCAGAATTCAGCAAGGTATGCCATTTTTGCTATAACTCCTTTTCTGAGAGGTTCCAAGTAGTGATACTTGGAGGAATTGTATACAACACATTGAATAACATTGTGTATCAGTTTCAGATATTTATACATTACAAGTTCAAAGTTATGATTACTTCAAGTTAGGGTTGTTGACTAATCCAAAACTAGGCATGTGAGACTAAAGAAAAA